>JAIPRL010000326.1:0-135271 GCA_025469235.1 Pemphigus obesinymphae | reverse complement strand
TCTCTTGCTCTCTCCCCTTTCCACTTTGTTTCTTGCACACAACAAATATTCACATTCCTCCTCTTCAAAACTTCTGCTAACTCCCTACTCCTATCTGTCAATGTTCCTACATTCCACGTACCTACTCTCACTTTGAACCTATCCTGTGTACTCAAGTGCGAATCTAACCCAAAACACTTTGGTGCTTTCCCTACACCATCGACATCACGGCCGTTGGGTAGACCTGCACATATAACTGATGGAATGGCTACCGCAGCCGCTGTCAGGCTGGTACTGTTCACTTGGTCCCTTAGGCTATCTCCACACCTAAGTACGCAATTTTGTTTTCCCCGCCAACATCCAAGATGGGAAAACTCGCCTATATTCTTTTTAAGACTTCTCATACTTTTTTGACAAGTTTTATGCCGGCTGTCGACCTGACGCAACCTCAATTAGTCGACTTCTACGACAAGCATGAGGAAATCGTGGAGGTATTCTTAGCCCCCTCCATAGGGACTCCATACATTTCATAGTAATAAATGAAAATTTGGACGGGACCCGTTTCCGCTAAAATCGTACCTTTCCCTTTTCTGTCAATTCACTTTTCAATAACTGTACCTAAATACGTAGTGGCTCGTAGGTAAACTATCTACTATATACACATAGTAAAAAAATAGTAGATACGAATTATAATTTATAATGCTATAATACTTTATAGTATACACTCGTTATGTACTTTATAGTATATAGTTTCCCGCATGCACATTATGTGCATAGGTATATTCGGTGCATCGTATTCGGTGTAGATTTCATCTAATTCTAAAAAACTCGGTAAAAAGTAGTATGACTGATTTCAATTTGTAATTTGTAATAACAATAATTGTATTGTAATAATGTTCTTAATATTTTATTATTTATTAAAGTGAAAATTATGTTATTTTTGTAACAAATCTGTACTTACTTATTTTACGTAATAATTGAATGTTCTTCACTAATAGGTAAATTAAACCCGGTATAGGTATATTATATTGTAATTATATCTTAGTTCTTAATCTTCACTAGGTGTAATATAAAAATGTTTATGAAATAGTGATATCTATTGTTACTGTTCATTGAATATTATCGATTTTTATACCTGGCGGAAAAAGGAAAAGGTATATGCCCGAAAATTTGATATTTATATCTATTCAATAATATAGAGTGTAATAGAACTTGTAATTATTCTTGTTCTATTTGTAGAAGTTTTAAATAATTATTATTAAACTTCTGTGCAATAATTTAAATATTTTTTATTTAATTATAAACTCTATTTACATTTAAAAATTCAAGATAACCATATTTAAAATTGGATTTTTAGAAACGTTCTAAATACTTTTACTAAAAACATACCTACTATTAACAATTTATATGAAAACAGTTGTAAAATTAAACATGTAATATTTTATTTAGTCTAGAATGAAATTTTTAGTATTACAAATTTAATGCGCTGGACATATCAAAAATAAATCCTTTTTACTTACCTTTTAAATTATTCGTTATGGACTTTTCTGCTTCTTTATATTGATACCAAGACACTTTAGTTGCTTTTACTTGATGCTCTTTTACCCATAAGCCACACGTATACTCATAGAAATCGTCACACGGATTTACGGATCTATTCATACTCTTCAATAAATATTCTATAATAATAATAATATTAAAATGTGTTCGTTAACAAAGCTTGTATAATTTGCAAGTCTTTAATTTGATAAGAATTCAATTATATTTAGTGATAGACAGTGAATTTTTCTAAAAATATACACTCATATTTTCTAAAAAATATCACGTTGTTAGTCGTCACCAACATAATGGACAAGTAGATTATTATAACGAAATAGTTTTACTAGGGATAATTATTTTTTCACGTTTAATTAATTTTTACAAGTTCAGTATTACTTTTATGTTCAAAAATGGAATGTATAAATTGTATTTAAATACTATTAATAGCTTACTTTTTAAAGTGTATACATTTATATATTGGTACTTTTAGTTACATAATTATAATGTATGTCCTGGAACGTAGGCGTTCCTAATTATTAAAAGATAGAGCTTGTAGAGGTCCAATATTCATCTGGTATTTACTCAGGATCCAAATTAATTTATTTGTGACTATGCTATAAATTCATTTATTTGGTTTTAGATTATATTATAATATAATATATTTAGTTTTTTGATTAATTCAATATTTTTGAAAATTAGAAATCTGTAGTATTATCTATGAAATATGACAAAAGTGTTTTAAAAATATGTTTCAAAGGAAAAAAATCATTTTTTCTGGTACTGAAGTGTACATTAGATAAAAAATAAAACACATGTGATCATATATTATATCCTCACCACAAATAGTGTTGAAGATAAGACTACGTGATAGACTATAATCATATATATATAAATAAATAACAAAACAAAACACTTATGGTTTTGGGTATTCTTACGATATAGTTACAAATTTATTACATTATTTGAAAATTTACTTAACTGAAATAGGTATTTGATTACAAATAAAAAGTAAATTTTTGTGGATTTGGGTTTTATATTATTTATGTAATGTTAACATATAATTTAATGAGAAAAAGTGAAACAAATTCAGATAGTTGACATAATTGATATACAATTTATTAAATAACAAATAGTAATTACCATTAAAAATTGATACGTAATCAATTAAAAAAATCTACATTAAGAGGGTGTCACACACTCCATTTTTATGGCGTTCTTTTTAAGACATTTTTGTAAAATTAGAATATTCAACAATATTTAAAAATACTTAAGTACATTTAAAAATAGTACCAGTACCACTTTTTTATTGACGTGTAATTGTATACATATTGTACATGATATTTGTTAACAAAACCGTCTTACAAGAAAAATGATTTTTCGGGCTGTAGTAATAATTCAAAAACCAAAATTTTACATTTTTTACATTTTATAAAAAAAATACCTGTATTCTACTATCGTATTTTTACAAAATATTGTAACGGTACGACTGTAGCTTGAGAAAATATTTCTACTAATCTTACGGTAACATAAAACACCGAGGCTACAATCAAAATGAAATCACTAAACTTTTATTCCACTTAAAGGAGAACTAAATCTGTGATATAGCGGTTTTTTTTATTTAATGATTTTAAATTAATTTATAGCTGTTCAATTTTTACGAGTTAATGTTTTTTTAGATATTTATAATACAAAATAATTGAGATAAATTATGAAAAAAATAAAACCGCTATGTCATATAGATTCGATTCTCTTCTAATAAATTTCTTAAATATTTGGTGTTTTTAATTCGATTGTAGCCCTGGTGTTTTATGTTCGTATAAACAAGTTTTTCTTTAAACAAATATCGTTGTTACACAATAATAAAAAAGGTACTGATACAGGACTATTTTTAAATTACTTTTAAAATGTATTTTAATATTTTTAAATTATTAGAGTTTTTAGTGTTCTGTATAGGCTATTATAACTAGTAAGTAGTTTTTTGAACAATGAAAATTTAACAGTTAAAAAATGTTAAAATAAATTTTAAAAGTAATTTAAAAATATTCTTATATCTCTATGACTTTTTATTGTTGTGTAATCACGATATTTGTTCAAAAACTATTTGTGTCTTTCTGATCACAGTTTGATAAAAAAAATATTATGATAGAGAAATAATGACACTAAATAAAAGATGATAACTTTAACTAAAAACAAGCATAGTTTTTTTTCTATGTGTATATCAAATCAATGATTGAAAAACGTTAAATTTCCAAATTTTCAAATTTAAAAAAACTATTTTAGTTAAAAAAAATCTCTATATTCATCCTTAGCAAATATTCTAATATAGAATATTCTATTTAAATTTTAAATCTACGATAACTAGGAGAGAGGTCGTACTTAGAAAGCGAGAAAGAGTTTTAGTGTCATTATATTATGTCCTTAAAATTATTACGTTAGATTACATTGAACATTATATTATATATTATATTGCCTACAATATATTTAGTTTGAATGAATTTACCTGCCGTCTGGCATTCCATTGTTGAGCATTTTTCTTCTTGTAAATTATCTTCGAGAGCAAATACATCTTTTAAAAAATCGTTTGCAGACCGAGAATATAACCTGTCAGTAACACAAAAAATTATAATTGAAAAAACTATTAATTTCATTTTTGCAATTTATTATAAAACGTATTTATTTTAGTACTTCTACATGTTAATATCCATTAATAACTGTATTAGCTTTACATTCGAGCAGTGTACGTTTCGTGTTACGAAAGCAAGTGGGTGTATAGTAACAGGAAATTGATTTTGATATTATTTTATAGGACAACGTTCTGCAATGTACAAATATAATGATAAAAAGAAACGATTAAATATACCATATATTTTTTAATCTTTAGATTGAGTAAATTACTGACATTTCTCCCATCCCACTTTATCCATAGTTAATATTTGAATGTTTTTGTAAGTTGTTTTTCTAACGTTTTATATAACCTCCCTTATAAATGGGGTTTTTGACCTTCTTTCTGCCTTATTATATATTTTTTAGATTTTGAGTAGAGCAAAGAGTCTATTGATTTTAAAATGATGTTTATTTCATTTTATTTTTTTCTGGGAGCAACTTTTGGGAAGAATAGGAGAAGAGTAGGAGTTTTGTGGTAAAGAGAATTTTTAAGAGGTAATTTTTTGATATTCTCATTAGTTTTCTTACGTGTAAAGAAAAACTACATTTTTTTAAGGTGTAAGCAGTATGAAAAAATTAAAAAATGTTGGGGAAATAATAAAATAACAAATAAAATTGTCATGGCAACCAATTTTTTTTTTTTTATTAGCTATTTACATTTAAAGGTTAAAGATTTTTTTTTTTAAAGAATATTAAATATTATTACACCGAAGCTCCACTCAATATCGTTTTTCACAGAAAGAAATGATTTATTTTTGATTTTAAAATAAAAATAATAATATCACATTAACATATTCGAAGACTAAATGGACGATGGACCAATTTCCACTACCTATATCTGTACAGGTTTTTATTATTTATTATTAGATGGTCAATTCACAATTTTTTTTTTTCTTAATTTTACTCCATATAAACTTCTCACTTTTGTCATTAATTCCTAAACACATATCTTAGTATCGTACTTCCTTTGTCCAGGAGATTTTCAGTGTTTGTCTCCATGTTTAAAATGATAAAATATTTTGCTTTATGTCCTGGTTTTAACTGCGCATAATTCTATACTCTATACGAAACATGCTATAAATGCTAGATGCCTGTTTTATTTGTGCTATTCTACTATTTATGCTTGTCTTGATTTTTCCATTTCTTTTAATCATTTATTTTTGTTCTTCTGTACATTATTTTACGGAAAACATCGGTATTATAAGAATTATCTCGAATTGACTATTTATGATGCTTTTGATGGAATACTAAAATTCCATTCGACATTTAAGCATGTACGTAGGTAGGTATAGTATCACAGAACAAGTTAAATTATTCTGTGGTGTGTTATAAGTTATTAAATTCATCAAATAAACTCGTTTTTATCAATTTTGAATGAAAACTATTTAAAAGAAAGAAAAACAATTTGTTTGTTATAATGTAATTTTTTTTTTTTACATATTTTAACATTAGATTTTAGTGATTTTAATTTATTATTGATTTAATTGTATTTGTATATTCTAATACAACAAGACATCAATATTTTCAATTTAGTTTCAAATGTAATAAAATGTATTTTTAATTGTAATACGAAAAACTTATGTAAATGTGGTTGAATGAGACAACATGTTTGGTCTACGATGAAACACGTGTCTATTGTAGACAATTTATATAAAAACGTAATTTTGAATAATATGCTATCATTTAAAAAGTTAAAATGGGACATTCTTTGAAAAAAGACAACTAATGGTCATTTTACAAAGGAGACAAAAAAAATAATAGTATAAACATTTTGTTTTTGTAAATTCTTTCGTATATGTTTTTTAAATATGTTTACCAATTACTAATTTTTAAACTAATGAAATTAATATCTATTATAATATATTTGTTAATTATTTTATTAACATTTTTAAGAATATTAGTATAATGTCTTATTGTGAACTAAAAGTCTACCAAGAAGTCTATCTATGGTCCACACTTCACAATCAGACACTTTTTTTTTTTTTTGCTAATTTTTTTGCTAATTTTTTCAATGCTATACTTTTAATTATTTCATACTTTATTCCTTCCCTTTATCATTAATTTATTTAACGGGCAGTATAACAAAATACGAAACATTTTTATAACGTAAATTATTATATTATAACGTAAAATAATAGTAATTATTGGAAATATGTAGCATGGAGCAGAGGTGAAATAATTTTTCTTATAACTCGTCCAGTTCATCTGCGCCCTCGGTGACGTCACACGTTTGACTAGATCAGGGGTTCAAAAATATTAATTGAACAATGTGCGATACCTAAAATTTGTGACTTTAATATTATCATTGATATTATTGGGTAATCAATATTTTGCTGGGAGTATAGCCTCAAAAAAATGTTTGTAGGCAACCTATCTACGCTTCCGAAATTTTAATAACCCCTACAAATTTAAAAATTTAATGGTCGCCAAAGGCGCAGATGAACTGAACCGGTCATACTATTAATTCGGGAAATTACCTACTTTTATCAATAAACGTGAACAATAGGGAACATGTTTAAATATGTACTAATGACCAAAAGTATATAATGATTTTATTTTAATGTTCTATCGTCGTAGTACATCTGCATAGTGTATGCGATTGACTGTAAACACCTACTCTTGTAAAACTTTGAAAATACAAAAATAATATTTTATAATTCAGTGTAATTCTATTTAAATTAATTAATTAATTAATCTATTATATACAATAATACTTAAATCGTTTTACATTTTTATGTGAACAGAAAATTATACAGCCGGTCTAAGTAGGTACCTACCTAGTATATCTGCGTATCTATGTGCCTTATATTGAAAAAACGTGAAATTTATAAGACTTAAAGTAAAAATGTATTTAAAAAATAAAAAAATTTAGAAAAAAATTCAATATTTGTTTTTCGCAATTTTATTTTACACAGGTAGTTTTAATTTTTTAAGTACTATATTTATAACGCATATTTTGGTGTTTTTAAGTGACTAAAACCTAACTATTTTAGTGCTATAACTTCCGTGCCCTGATTATTACGTAACAATAAAAATATTACCGATATAGGATTATTTTCAAATTACTTTTCAAACGTATTTAAACATTTTTCAATAAATTATTAGATAAAATAGCCTATGCATAATCCCTTAAAACTGACGTGTACAAGATACGCCGAATCAAAGTAAAAATGCCAACGGTCCTCACCAGATCGCTCACAATGTCCGTAGTATCTTTAGATTTTAGCCATCCTTTGGCAAAATCACATAACAAATGATAACAGAACGCGGATACTCGAATGCACAACAAATACGTGAAATACGGCGAAGTATCTACAAGAAAGGCTGTCCGTTACAAGAGAAATATATTGTTGAATAACGAACAAAAATATATTATAATAAATTATTAATACCGTCATCAATGAGTACGAAAAAAGAAACAAATAAACGTCGGCCGTTCGACTGAAAAATCAAAAACATAAGGGTCACCATCCACCATACCGCAGGGACCATTTCTCCGAGGGCCTAAGTCCGGGTTAGGTATGTACTCCGGGGACCCAAGGGATTTATATTGGCCGTGAGTACTCTTCCCACAAATAGAAAAAAATACCGTCTTTGGTCATGCAAAATATTATAAAATAACATTTATACATTATAACTATTTGTCATTTATGTGCCATTATTTTCGTATGAAAAGAAAAGAGATACATTTTTAAATAAGGCGTAATAATATATATTTTACACTCATGGCAGGTATTTATTGATAATCATTTACACACAGTATAAAGTATATTTCCTATGTAAAGTCGTTGTGGTAAAAAATCTTATAGCACTAATAAGGATAACTATAACATCGCCTGTATAACTAGACATCAGTTAAATAATTTAGAAGGGCGTTTTCACTTAAACGAAGTTCCAAATAATAAAAGTTACATTAATAATGATGTCGATTTGGACTAACTTTTAAGCCGATAACTTTATTAATTTTTTGAATACTGAACTATGTAATATGTTATATATCTGTTGATCGAGACGATTACACGCCGACTGAAATTATGGACATATATATTGTCTATACTTGGACTCAAATACGAATCGATGATCAAATATAATAATATGCTAAAACCAAAACACTCTGTGACTAATCGTCGTCCGTGGAATAAAGTCTCATCGATGATCTAGTCACTGATATATATATTCTGTGCTAATGTCCTGCGTATAGACTCCTCCCCCATTTTCAGATGTTATCAGGGTATCACTTATCTAGGTTATGTAGGCATAAGGTAAATTAAATTGTGTTTTATATGAATGTAGGTTATGTTCTTAGTAAAATTAATGACATCACGTTTGTTATTACAGTACCTACCTAATACCTATTATATAGATATTTTAGAGAAAATAACATAATATAATATTGTTAATATATATATATATTTGTTATTAATCCGTAGAATTTTTTTGGTTGTGCACCACCAGATATTTGGCTCATACGATCCCCTACTGGGCATATGTTTATAATGCCTGATTTTACTATGTGTCTAGATATATTAAGAGTTATTAACCCTTCTATCTTTCCTTCTGTTTTACGGGCAATATTTCGCATGGAAATATTCGTAACGTTACGAAGAATTTAAAATCTGGTGATTAATTTAAATTTACATTTTATAATTAAGTATGTAATACAACCAAATTTTAAGAATGGAATATTTTCGAGAGCAACTCATCATATTTTCGTTAAATATCATGTATACAATGTATCTATATAATACCATCTATTGACTATTTTCAGTGCCTATAGTATTTTAAGTATTATTAATTAGTTACATATTTATTTTAATTTTTTAATTTTCTATATTTAACCTCTAAGTTAAACTAAAGTCTCAAACTCCATTAAAATTTAAGTTCCATATATAGTGTTTATTTGCAACACATATATTACCCATTAAATTGATGGAGATAATAAATGTGATGAAATTTTAAATGATAGTGATTATTTATAATTATTAAAATAAATTTGTAAATAAAATTCTTAATTTTACTTAAATATCTAAATATATTAGGATAAATTTGGTATGGATTCTAACATTCCACCATTCTAGCCTAACTTTAATAATATATAATATGTTTGCAATTTTAAAATAGTTACAACACTTATTAGTAAATCAATAAAAAATAATATTTTGGAGAATTTTAGTTTTAGTTATTTTTTCCTATTTTTTCACTTAACGGGTGATTAATATTATATTGACCTCCTTTGTTACTTAAGTTGGCTGAGTAGATAGGTAATTATTAAGTTTATATTAGAGACCTAGTTAATTAACTAGTTACTATAGTTATTCATTTATATTGGGTACCTATCAAATTACTATTTCTTATTTTTAATATATTGATTCTTAAAAGATATGCCTGATCTTGAACGGTTTGAATGTGCTAGGTAACGGGCAGTTAAAAAGAGAGTGGTAGCTTTCATTTAGATTGAGGAAACCTTTACTTTAGGTGTTAACGCTTCTAAGGACCCTTTGTTAGTTCTTTAGTTTTTATTGACTTCTCAGGATCTAAAGACATTTTGGTCCCAGTTGATGGCAGAAAATGATGCGGTCTTAGATGCTATGCTAGGTACTGGTGAAGAATTTTCAAATTCATTAGAAGTCGAGGCTCATAGCCTTGTCGTATCGACTAAAGTCTTAATTGCTCAAGTTAGGTCAAGTTATGATGGTAATAGTCCTGTACTGTAGGACGCCAATGTTGCAGTTCAATAAGAAGTAGAATTTCAGAATTTTGATAGTGGTCTTAAGATATGTACTTTAGATGATTTGGGTCAGTTTACATCTAAGTTCAAGTTTCCAGTGTGCGTTTACCGGAAATTCTATTACCTATGTTTGATGGTCAATTACAAAATTTACCAGATTTTAATGAGAGGTTTACAATGATAGTTGATAGTAGACCGAACTTGACCAATATAGACAATTTTTTTTTTATTTACTTTATTGTCTTCAGGACAATCTGAGAGAAGCGGTGAAATGTATCATAGTTTTTAATAACACCTATGGTATAGCTAAGTCAACGTTAGTTCAATCGTTATGTTCAGTCACGGCAGTTAGCCATGTTTTTGGTTCACAAAATGTTAAAGGCTCCTGTTAATGTGCAGGAGTCCACTTCGGGTTTACTTTCTTTTTTGAATACATTCAGTGAGAACATAGCCGTGTTACAGTCTTTAAATATTTTAGATTTAGGATCATTTTTATTATTTGCTATTTTGGTACGTTGTTTACTCCCTATTTGTCGTCGTCTATTTGAATAAAATATTATGGTTGAGTATCCGACTGTTGAAGCCTTAATAAAATTTGTTTGAGATTTCGTCCAAGTCCTAGAAAATGCTGGTACGTTTACACTCGTTTAGGTCATTTAGCCGATTGTAAAGGGCAGTTTAAACACCAACAAAACCAGGGATGACAAACCAAAGTTCCTACAGAAGAGTAAGCAAGCAGTTACCTTGGGAACTAACAAACTTTCAGTAGAAGAGACAACAAAGTGTCAAAATTGCAGTCAAGGTCATAAGTTACAATGTTGTTCTGGATTTAGAAACTTGTCTATTGATAAACGCTACCAGATCGCTAGTCGATATCATCTATATTTAGTGTATTTCAGAAGCAATCATTGGGTTAGAAAGTGCCCATCACAATGTTCATTATGTCATGAACGACATAACGACTTACTACATGTAGATGGATCACATAGTAAAAAGGCCTCAACCAGTAACACTTCTACATCTTTGGTCAGTGCTCAAGAATCCATATCGGTTTTTTGGGCACAGTAATAGTATACAATTCTCGTATGTGCAAGATGTCGGAGGATGTCTACAGCAAGTTCGTGCGTTGATTAATTCTGCATCTTAGATCAGTATTATGACAACTGCATGTATTGATCGATTAAATATACATCGTGAACATTAGAAAGCCCCAGTATCTGGTTCAGCTGGACAGAAAGTCTCTGCAGTAAAAGGTATAGTCCAATTGAATATTAATATTAATATTCATTCAACCATTAGGAAAAACTATTTTGTTAATCCCTATTAAGGCTTGGATTCTACCATCTATTACTGGTTTCATGTCATCTAGCCAAGTTTCTAGCAAAGTTCGGAACAGATGTTCCAAGCTGCCCTTAGAAGACCCTTATTTTGATATTCGGCCCCAATTGAGTTACTTTTAGGAGCAGATATATTCCCTCAAATCTGAAAGAACAAAAGTCAGGATCTAGGTCATGGCATTTACACAGCATTTAGATCGGTGTTTGGATGAATAATGATTGAACCTATTCAGAATGAATTATTAGATACATAAACAAGTTAGAAGTTTCTTTGCTGACTATATCGGTTGAAGCTATGATAGAAAGGTTTTGGCAGGTAGAAGAACTTAAAAAAGTACCCTTATCCTTTACTAAGGAAGGTAAATGTGAAGAAATTTCCTTAAAGAAATTGTCCAGAGATAATTTTGGTTGATTTATAGTGCCGTTGCCATTTCAAGTATTACCATCTGTAGAAGTATTCCAGGGTTCTAGCTTGATGATGGTGACTTGTTTTGAATGATTAGAACATAAGTTGGTTCAGGATAAGCAGTTATATGAAGCATGCATATAAGGAGTTCATGTTGGAATTTGAATATATGGGTCATATATCTGTAGCCAGTTGTCCAGGTACTTATTTTATTCCAGATCATGCCATTCGCCAGGTTGTAGGAGACTTTTTTAAGTTGTGGGTGTTCTTTGACGCGTCAGTTCGACCTCCGTCAGGGAAATCTTTAAATGAAGTGTTGTTAGTAAGCCCAAAGTTACAACAAGATATATGTAGTCAATATATTGCTTGGGTTTTGAGTTCACCGAATCGCCTTTACAGCTGACATCTACAAAATGTATAGACAGATTTTATTGGCACCAAAGTATCGTTGCTATCAACATATTTTCTGGAGGTTTTCACCTCATGATAAGTTGCAAGAGTATGAGTTGAATACTGTGACTTATGGCGTAGGAAGTGCTCTCTATTTGGCTTTGCGAATTCTTCAAGAGATAGATTTTCGGTTTAGTTCTCAGTATCCGGATGTTCAGTAAACTTTCAGATATCAAACATACATGGATGACATTTGTACCGGTGCTGACACTGTTGAAGAAGCAGAATGATTCCAATACAATCGTATTTTGATTTTGAGCTAGTTCGGTCTAGAATTGAAAAAATGGTCTAGCAATTCTCTTAAGTTACTAAGTAATATGCCGGTAGGTGACCGAGTCATTGAGTCTTTTCCATTTAATGTCTTAATGATTCTAATTCTAGTGATGTTCAGGTTTTAGGTTTAAAGTGGATTCCTGAGGGGGATACTTTCAGTTATAATGTCAGTTCGATAAAAGCGATTTTTTCTAAACGTGGTATGTTGTTGGTGATTGCAAGGATCTTTGATCCGGTAGGTTTTTTGTCACCCATAATATTTTATGCAAACATCTAATGCAATGCGTCTGGCAATCAAGTGTTTCATGAGATGAGCGACTACTTAATGATATTGAAGGCAATTGGCTGTCATTCGTTGAAGAGTTAAAATGTGTATCTTCCATTAAAGTTCCTAGATTTATTGGTAATCAAAAGGACGTTTTTATGAGTTGTGCGGATTTTGTGATGCGTCAGCACACGGTTATCCTGCGGTAGTTTATCTCAGGGTAACAAATCCCATTAACAGAGTGGTATCTATTTCTCTTTTAAGAGCTAAGTTCAAGTTAGTGACCATGAAAGTAATTAAAATTCCTCGCTTAGAATTATGTGCTGCTGGGTTTCTTGCTCGTTGGCTTAAACGAACGATTGAAGTTCCCAATTCATTTATATCTATTCATGTTGTCTATGCATGGTCAGACTTTTCTATAGTTATGTGTTAGTTAAACAAGCATAAAAAAATTTAATCTGGCAGATGCCAGACTACCGATGGTTTCATGTCAGCTCGGACATGAACCCGGCAGATTGTGCATCTCGTGGCTTGCTACTTGGTGAGTCTGCTCAACATTCGCTTTATGGGCAAGGTCCGTCCTTCCTTCATCAGTTTGGCGAAGGTTGAACAACAGAACTCCCTTTGGTCCCAGATGATCATCTTCCAGAAGTTAAGGTCCTTACTACTTTGGTGGTTAAGCCAATACGGGAGAATCCTAATTGGTTCTCAAGATTTTATTCCTTCAACCGAATATTAAGAGTGGTTCCATGGGTATGTCACTTTTTTGCCTTGTGTAGAAAGGTCAGTTTTGAAAAAAAATGTTTGTCATGTACAGAATTAGATAAAGCGTTCATGTTCGATGTTCTCAAAACAATTGTTTAAAAACATTGGTTCAGGAGTTACGTACTAATCAACCTGTATATACTCGATCTTTAGTGCGTTTATGTCCCTTTTTTGATGCTCAAAGTGTGATTTGTGTTAGCAATAGGCTGCAGCATACCACCAACACGATTTACCCAGTGTTAGAGTTAAAAAATATCGAAAATTCTCCTGTGCAGAATGAAAGAACTCAATTTGAGAAAGAGTCGTCAATATAAAATATATATAGTCGTGTTAATTTGTATGAGTGTAAAAGGTAGTCCATTTAGAGGTGGTGCTGGATCTATCAAAAGATGCCTTTTTGGCAGCTCTGGACAGGTTTGTGGCTTGTTATCGTACTATCATTTGCCATTTAGTTGGACTGTGGTATACATTTTGTAGAAACATCGAAAGAACTTTTTAATTTAGTAAATGATCCTAGTAATTGGAATTGATTAACGTCAGTTCATACATGTGAGTGGCATTTTAATCCACCCAGTGCACCCCATTTTGGTAGAATCTGGGAAGTAGCAGTTCGCAGGTACTCATTCTTTAACGTTAGAAGAATTTACTACTGTCTTGCGTAGAATCCAATCAGCTCTGAACTTATGGTCTTTAACACAATTATCAACTGATTCTAATGATTTAGATTGCTTAACACCTAGTTATTTTTTTAATAGGACAACCTCTTATGGCAGTACCGGAGTTAGAAATCTCTGTTAGTTCAATAAATCATAAAAACTGTTGGGAGCTTCTCCATCAAACTTTTCAAGTCTTTTGGCACAGATGGTCCCATCAATATCTAAATACACTTCAGGTTAGAGAGAAGTGGGTAAGATATAAGGATAATATGAAAGTAGGTGACATGGTAGTTATCAAGAATAATTTATCCTCTCCATTAATGTGGAAGTAGGTCGTATTCAGGAAGTGTTACCTGAACCGGATAGCGTTGTGAGGATTGTGAAGCTCTTCACAAAGCAAAGTTTAGTAACCAGACCAGTGGGTGAAGCTAGATCAGCTACTCACTGATTAGTTGGATTAGATTAATTAACTCATATCCTTCGATTTCTCATTCCTGAATCATTCAGTATGAATAGGAATCTATCAAAATGTCCATCACCTTCTTACCTGGGTGGTTGGTGCTGGTGATTAGGACATGGGAAATAGTAAATACGCATAGCTTGTTTTATTTTTTGTTTATTATTATAATACATTTTATTTTGTAAGTAACTGTAATTTAGTCAACTTTGAATGTTATGTAAAATTATTTTTGTAAATCCTATTGAAATAAGGTAGGAAACCTGTAATATCTCCACAAGGTATTGTCTGTCCAAAGTCTTCATCTCAAGTTAAAGTTCAAGCTTCACAGTCAAGTCCCAAGTATTAAAATACTGTGTATTTTAAAGGAGAGTATGTTCAAGCATGGACGACATAGGCTCTATGTTGGCATAACTGGCAGCCTCTTCCAATGGTCAGATCGAGCTATTCGCCACCGCGGCACGGCGACAACCAGCCACCATGTTTTTTGCTGTTTTATTTTGTATTGGGTTTTCCAATGCGCTACAACGAACATATTGTCTCGTTTTAAGTGCATGCTGTTCACCCCCCCCCCTCCACATATGCTGTATTTATGTATTTATATTTTGTTGTTTTATTACGAACTAAAAATAAAACAATAACAATTTTAAAACTTCATTAGTAAGTTATCAATATCATTTATTTTTAAATAATAATATACTATTTATTGATTTGTAGCGATCACGAAGGTAGGTAAATTATGAAGTATTATCTTATATCCCCCTACATAAGACATTCTGAATTATGCCACTGCTCCTTTGTATATACCCATGTGGTATTGTGGTCGAGAGTAGTCGCTTTGCATGGTTCTATTATGATCCACTCTCACGGTAAACATATAACTCACATTCTATTAAGTCAGTGAGACTATCCATGTTATGAGTTAACAACATAGCGTTGCCGCACGCGTCCGCCCGTTGTACAAAGTTTCTGTATACGTGCATCTACAAGTCCTGATAAGTAATCTAGCACTAGTTCCAGTCAGTTCGACACCTTGTGAGACACTATCCGACCAGTTGTAGCTACTATTTATTTTGTATTAAGATATTATACTGTTATTGTTATTAGTTCGTTAGTTTATTGCATATTTTGTAACGTTTAATGGGTTGACTATATAATTAGGCGAGTTGTTCTTTTTTAACATAATAACAAATTATAACAGTAATACTATACTAGGGTTTTTTTTTTCAGTCATTATTTTTGTAGTATCCTGATTTTCATCCTATGCTAGTCATCGACGTCGACTTAACCTTTGGGAACGTTGTTGACGAACAGATACTGTTTTAAATCCTGCGTTTCTCTTTCATACACCCTTAATCCTTATAAATAAATGTAAATGTTTTTAGATTATGAGCGTAACGAGAAATCTATTGATTTTAAAGTGTTTATTTTATTTCTCTGTAAGTAAATTTCTCACTAACTGGAGCCGAGAAGGTGCTTTGACGTGAAAATAAGGGTTGAAAACGTGACCTAAAAATCATCCACAATCTTTTCAAAAATCAGATAGCTTGTATTATAAAAAGGAGAACCTCTGCTAACGCTTAAATAAAAAAAAGGAGTCTGATAAGGGTGTACGCTATCACCTCCACTTTTTAATTGCTACATCGAAAATGTTAGAAACATAGTGAAAGCAAAGCTAACAAGGCTAAATATTGGAATCGAATTTGGCCTAGAATTTTTTCCATGATACGTTTTGTAGATGATACTGTCGTAATACCAATTAGTGAAGGTGACATCCAACGAAATGAAATTCTCAAAACATAAGAAATGAAAATAAATAATGCAAAAACAAAGATCCTAGTCTGTGCCTAAGATCAGAAAATAAAATCTGATGTATATATAGATAACCAAAAACTAGGATAGTAGATGAAATGGTATATTTAGGGAGCAAAATCATAACTAAATCATTGGTGAAAACTGCCTTTATTAAAAAAATATAAATTGTTCACTTAAAATATATCTATCTCAATATCAAGAAACGGATTATTAAAACATATGTATGGAGTGTCACAATATATGGATGTGAAAAATGTGTCATAAGTTATATCCAAAAGAAAAAACTAGAAACCTTTTAGATATGGTGTTTGAGCCGTATGTTAAGGATTAGTTGGAAAGAGAGAAAAACAAACGAAGAAGTTTTTAGAACTGAAAAAGAAATACGTACGTTCATGGATATGATTAGAACAAAGCGTTGGAAAATGATTGGACATGCCCTGAGACACCTAAAAGAGTTGCATAATTTAATTATAGAGGGTATGATAGAGGGAAAGAAAACTGCAGGACGTCCTCGAAACTTTTACATAGGACAAATCAAAAGTGATGCAAGAGTCAAAACCTTTAAGGAACTTAAAGAAAAAGCGAGCAATCGGTCAGAATAAAGAATTGGAGTTGTAGAAAAATCTACGGGTTGAGAAAAAAAATAAATTGTTAGCTACTAAGAGTGCGATTTCTGAGTTATTGTAATTTAATAAAGTGTGTATCTTACTAAAACGGAATGTCCGAATATGTATTCGTATAATGGGTATAATATATACTGAAATAATATTATAATATAATGTGTGATATTAAAATTTTTAACTGTAATATTTATGTATATATTATATTACATATAGCTCCATTCAGTATCGTTTTTATCGAAAGAAATGATCCATCATTGCTTTCAAATTCAATATATTTACCACAATTTTCTATCGGACAAGCAAAGTGCTTCCATCTCCATGGGTAGGTTTTTTTTTTTAACGTATCAATAAATACATACATATAGATATATAGGTAGATATGTATAATAAAAAAATACACATTGCATTTTGGTTTTCACGTATTTATTTAATAAACATTAAATATGCAAATCGTTTTCCAAATTTTGGAAATTAAAATAAAATTAGCATGCATATATATCGACCAGTACACAATCATAAATTCATGATCTTCAATGTCTTATGTACAAGAGACAAATTGACGCGATGTTATATGTAGAATGAAAACAAAACAAATAATTTCGCTTATAAAGGAATGACCTAAGGCACTTAATTATCAAAAGCCTAAACTCGTAGCACGTTGCGTAACAAAATAATAATATATTATATATACTTATAAATAAATATACATACACATCCATAAATAAATATATATATAGTATATACGTGTATATATATATATATATTTATTTATATAAACAGACATATATTCTTGTACAAATGCACAATAACGATGAAGCCAAACCAGATTGGGGAAGGAGGTGATGATGTTATCATACTATAGGTTATAATTTTATATAAAAACAAATGTATATAATAATATTAACGTTTTACAATATCCTTGGCTTAATACTGATTTTCATGTGTTGATATAATTTAGTTAGTGCATTAATATATAGTTATAGTATATATTATAATAATTTCAAATCGCAGGTTTTCGGACCATTATACAACACTGTGGATACGATATATCTGACTCGGTGTAAGATAATTTCTAAACAGTTCTAATGACGCTAATATTAAATTAAATAATATATTATATAAGTATAGATACTATTAACAACCTTTTTTTTTTTCATTTGTAAGTAAACTGTTAGATATATTTTGACTTTAAAATATAAGTACTACAATAGTTTACTAATATGCATACGTTTGAACGATTTAATAATAATATCATCGTTTTGATGAAAAAATTGTTATTAAATAATAATATATAGACTACTTAAGATCAATCAATATTTTCTAAATATTTAACAGAATATAAATGGCCATAATATAGCTAACATGTTTATCGTCCTATAATAATAATAATAATAATATAGGCTTTGTATATAATAATTTATATGTGCCATGAAGTCGTCGTATATTATTAATTTTAATTCATAATATTGTATACAACCAAGTACATATTTTTTTTTTTTTATTCAAGTTTTGTAATTTTGGACTAAAATATTTAATCGCTGTACAATTAATAGTTATTATTATTATTCAGACTATAATATATTAAGTAGGTATATTAAATAATCCAAAAACAGTATAGGTAAAAAATAATATATTCAGATATTTTGTCTGTATAAAACAAAAATCAAACCAATAATAGTTATTAGTGTAGGTAGATAGGTGACTATCAAATTCTAAAATCAAATGACGAATTTGTAAACATGAACGAATTAAAAATTAATTACTTTTGCACATCGTAAAAAATATTAATGATAATATTATTGTTTTTGAAAAAATATTGTTTTATCAAATCACTAATAACTTGGAACACCCTAAACCAATTATCAAATGTTTCATAACAAATTAAATTTCTATATAATAACACAACAGTATAATGTCCAGGCAGCCTCGTGCTAAACATATTTTTAAAATATCACCCAAACAATTTAGACTAAATATTTTTTTTAACTTTAAATTAATTTTTACATATTATTATCTACGTATATTGTAAACTATAAACTAAAATATTGTAATATCATGTTTTTTTTTTTTTTTAAGTATATATAAGCACCAAATTCAGACAGTACCGCTATTATCGGCCACCAAATATATCGTTATCTTAGATACTATGTGTATTTACGATGATATAATTACAACAGACTAAATTCTACATTCTGACGGTTAGTTGAACAATTTTCGGGAATTTGAATGGAAAATTATTAGTTTATAACATTATAAGTTTAATATCATGAAATAAAATATATGGTAGAGTTTGTAGTTGAGCGTTATACCGAGATTTCAATATAATATTATGTATTATATTCTAGTAAATCCCAATATAGAATTAAGTATTTTCCTTATATACTCGTTAATTAATGGAGCCTGTTCAACCTCGTCCTTCCAAATATAATAATAATAATATTATAACATACAAGTTAAGAAATAATTATTAAAATAAAATATGTATATACAAATAATGAATAGTGGTTTGTATGTTATTCCAATATTTTTTTTTCGATTAAAAAGTGGATTCGGAAAACCGAGGAGGCACAGGACTTTACGTAGGTTTCGTACGAATTAATCGTTTCGAAATTGATATTATTCAAGATCTCCAAAAACAGAAGTATTACAAAAATAATAGTGTTGCGTATATTATGATATCGACTTATAACGGTGAAACGTTTCACTATAGGTAGTTTTCATATATATATATATATATGTTTAGACCAGAGATACCGCACCCATCCATATCCAAATTTTTAACATGAAAATTATTGATAACAATATCGTTTTATTATTACTACTATATATTTCAATTCTTATGCCATTTTAATAAACTTGATTGTTAACGACAAAAATATTTTATTTTAATGATAACGATTAACAAATTGTATATAATGAACTTATTAACAAATTACTCCTGAAGAGGAGATCCAAAAAGCAGTCTCATAATTACACCAAATTTCCATGGTTTATAAAAATGAAAGAAAAATTTGCATCATAAGATGAACATAATATCGAAACGACCGAAAAATAATCGCATATATATATATATATATATAGAAATGATTTTGAATGCAAATTTTTCATTTCTTATAGCATTGAAAACTTAACTTATAGAATGAGATATATTAAAAAAAAAAAAAAGACTATTCAAAGAAGTGATTAATTTGTTAATTTGTTAATTTATAGTATGCCTGAGGAACTGTACATAGGGCCCGTATATAATTATCTATAAATGTCGGCCGTTGTACGCGAATTTCTCGTGCCCTGTAAGTAGTGTCCTTATCGTGTTATGTATTTATTTTGTACAAGTTTGATATCGTAAATAATTACAATGTGGATTTTTTTTTTTTTTTAAATATAAATGACCTGGTCCAAACAATAGTTATTGAGTTAGACAACATATGCCACTAGATATTAGTCCGCTTTGTCGTTGTTGATCGTGAGATGGAGCACCAGCAACCCTTGACCCTTCACTACGAGACAGTGCAGGGTAAGGGTTGCCTTGCACGTTTTTTGGACTAGTCGCGGTCGGGTGTTCTTCGAAATCGTCGTATTCGCTGTCCCCTTCGTCGGTACAAGAGTCGTCCAGGCACGGGGCCAACATCAGGCCGCCCTGGTCGTTTAACCACTTGGTCACGGCTTCAGTGATCGGTCCCGGCGGCGGCGCCACGTTGGACGACGCCAAATCGAGTTTTCCCACCTCGTCCTGTCTTATCTCGTTCTCCGTGTCCGAATTGCCGCCCGTGTTCACAGCCGTCGCGAACGTCTCCTCCTCCACGGATTCACAAGAGTCGAGTGACTGGGTCTTGGCGAACTCAAACTGAACGTTGTCCGTCGTAGACCTGGGCGTGCATTCCAACGAGCAGAACTCCTCTTCTTGGATCCACTCCGTCTCCGGGCCGATGGTCAACTGGATGATCTCCTCCGAGATTTTTTCCGTGTCGTCGTCGTCGTCCTCGTCGTCGTCGTCGTTGCCGTGGCCGCCGCTGCCGCTGCCGTCGTGTTCGGACGGGCGTTCTTTCGGCGATTTGTTCGTTTCCGGTTTCTCGGCTTCCGGCTTGCCTTTGGCGGCTTTTTTGGCATTCAGTTTCTTTATGATAGCCGGTTCTTTGGCGATCTTCGACGATTTCTTACCGCCTTCGTGATGCGCCTTCTGCAGCTCTTTGCCCTTGGACGTCTTGACGGCGGCCGAATCGGCGTTTTTCTCCCGCTGCTGTTTGCTCTTCTTGTTTCGGCTCTTCTTGGCCGCCTGCTGTCCTTCTGTGCCGTTCACGGGTTGCGGTTTTTCGTGTTTTTTGTTTTCCGCCGGGTCTTTCACCATTACCTCGCTGTTCGGCGAGCTAATGCCCGAGTCGGAGTTTTCCGCCGAGTACCCGGCAACCGGTTCACCGTCGTCCGGTTGGCCGTCCGCGACCTCCGCCGCCTGTTCTTCGGGTATCGCCTGATAACCGATCGGCGCCAGCTGCTGATCCGTGTACTGCGGTATCGGCTGGTAAAACGTGGCCATTTGGTCCGGATGGTGATGGTGGACGAGGATCGGTGCCCCGTGCAGGATCTCGAACGGCTGTGGACATTCCATGTGGAATGGCGGTGCGCTGTGGGACAGCTGGACGGGTATAACATTCACTGGCGTCGAACCGCCACTGTTGTTCGTCAGCACGCCCGAATCCGAAGTCTTCTCCGAGTCCGGGATGAGGTCACTACTAGCGCCCGAGTGACTCTTTTGCTCTTCTGAACTCGAATCCGAATATTCATCGGTAACCTAAAAACATTTTATTTAATCGCATTTTGAACATGAACACGTTTAGATGGTTCTAGTCGGAAATTTTCCAGGGAGTATAGGCGGTTTACGGCATGTTAGTGTGACAGAAATGAATACGAACGATAGATAGTGGATGCACGCAAGTCAGTAAACTAGTAAAGTAAAAGAAAACGACAAGCTTCATTTATTTTTGTATCGAAAAATACTTTTCGGATTGCTGCAAATAGTTTGGTTAAGCGATATAGGTACCGATTACATTAATCCTACGATTTTCAACGTCCTTACCAAATTGGATTAATTTACCCCATCAAAATGTGTTTGTTTCGAACATTTTTGAACAATCACAATTATGTAAAAAATTAATATTTTGAAAATCGCTTCGATTAATCTAAAAAGGCAATGCTATAGAATCTATTAATTTTTACAGATTGAAAATTGGATCAGCCCAGAGGCTCTCAAAATCTGTAACCGATTTCCATTTGAAATTAAAATTACTTAATGATTTATGTATACTTATACCTATTACTCTAATTGCTTATAATATATCTAAAATTTTGTTTTTGTAAAAGACACAAGCTAAAAAAATATTAAGAAGTCGTTACACACTCGGTTTTTAAGGTATTCTGAATAGGCAATTTTCAAGAAATTAAAAAAAAAATTCAAATATTTATAAATATTTCAATATATTTTAAAAGGAATTTAGAAAGAATCCTGTGCCGATAACATTTGTATTATTGTATAATAACTGTATTTGTTTAAAATAAAAAATTTCTACTTAGATTGCGAATAAATGATTCTAGATAGTTTTTAGAACTATAAAACCTATTATCAAAATGAAATAAAATAACAATTCCGAGTACACCTCAGAGATTTTTTTCATTATTCCAAATATGACGTAAAATACATTGTATGCAAGTAAACAACCTTTTTAAGGTCATATTTAGACAACTGTAACTTTTTGGAAATTAATTTCTCAAAATAACATTCGAGGTGCCCTCGAACATTTTGTTCTCTTTAATTTTGATAATAGATGATTTGCCTCTAAATTCACTTAGATGAAAATTATTTGCAATCTATGTGAGCGTATTTTATTGTACCAAAAATCACTCGTGTACACTGTTTTATTAGTGGTTTTTATATTTCTTTTTAATTACAAAACAATTAAAAGGATGTTAAACCGACAATTTTTTAATGAAAAACTTGCATTAGCAATTTTCATTTTTATCAACTTACAAAAATGTTAGAAATATGAAATAAAAATAAATTATAGCTAACAACCGATTATTAGTATGTATATAATTATTATATTCTCAAGTTGATAAAAATGAAAAATGTGTAAACATGGTTTTTAACGAATATCGTGATTTCACAACAATTAAAAATGGTTTTGATGCAAGATTATTTTTGAATTACTTAAAATATATTTTTTAATACTTTTTAATTATTGGATTTTTATTTTTCTTAAAATTTCATAAAAATTACCCATACAAAACCTCTTAAAACTCGGGTTTGTACCGTCATCTTAATACAATAAATGCAATTTTTTACGATGCCCCCGGTATATTTGTTAAATTTCATCAGGTATAAATAATTGTTATTTGATACTAAATTATGTTACGATAGCCGATGTTATCGATATATAATTAATGTCAGATTTATTTTTAAACAACTTTTATTGACCTTTTGCCTTTAGTTCTTTTGTATTATCCTAAGCCATCGGAATTACGTTGGCGTTTGCCAGAGTACCTAACTAATTATTTTTTCTTTTGAAATGTCAATTGTCAGCAGTTCTTTTCACGTAACTTTTGTCTCGCGGAATGTCATTGGGCCCTCTTATTATGTCTTTGAATAATATTATATTTCAATATTTGAATATTCGAAACAATGATTTTAGGTAAGTTAGTAGGTATATAATAATTACACAGTTCACATTATTAAACTAATAATATAAGAATTGCATTGAGTTTCGTAATCTGCCAACATATATCATAGGCGTAGAGTTAAATTGTCTACTATTTTTACAGAGTTGTATTTCGTATATAAATAACTTACGCCTCCACGCTTTCTACGCTTTTTCTTCTTGCGGCGTTTTCCGTTGGTGTAATCACAACTAATTGAAGGTGAAGGAGGAGACTGCAGTGGCTGTGGAACTTGCATGCTTACACCTATAATTAAAACGAATTATACTGCTATTAGTATATTTAGAAATAACAACAAGAACAAAAAACAAAATTCGAGAATAATAAATAAAAGTAGGTACAATGCATATTGAAAGTTTGTGTCTCTACGCAAACTTTTTTACCCTCTAATTTCAGTAAAATGGCGCAAAAAATAAATTATTACAGTTTATCTCGCAAATAACAAAGCTGGACTGTTTATCATTGAAAAAATAAACAAACCCTAACACGCGACTTATATAGTTTTATTTTAAAAAGTATTTCAGTGGTGACGTATTTAATATATTATACAAATATAGAATATAATGTGTATGGAAAATTACTTAAATTAGAAAATGATCTTACGATTTTACGCAATATGGACAAAATATTTTTCAAATATATAGCCATATAGGTACGATGTAAACATGTTACCTATATAATAATAAAAAAAATAGACGTCTATGTGCAGTGGATAGTGAAAATTAAATCTGAAATAATTAAAATTATTGTTTAAATATTATTAGGAGGTAATTTATCTAGATTTTCCAACGGTATATATTTTATTATCCTCGTAAACGTGTACAATTCGCCGTTCATTAACTGAGGTAAGAAAAAAACACACAGAAGTTATAAAAATAGTAATTTAAAATATGCCTTTTGGCTTTGTTCCATGGCATAGCATAAAGAACAATAAGACCGGTTAAAAAAAATATCGTCTAAACTTTATCCGACATCCAAAAATATTAATACAAAACTTGGGCCGGAATGGAAAACTTGGCGATGAGTTCAAACAGGAAATAATGGGAAGAATAGACGTCATGTTGTCTATGCAATGCTAAGTGTCAGAAGCTTTACCAATATTGATTTGATACATTCATCACCCAACGATATTATCGAGAGTATATGCTAATCATCAAGATGTAAGTTATGTACCAAAAATATTTTCTGGCTGTCGAAGCCAAAGTTAAATTAGATGTATGGAATGTTTGGCAATGACTATTGTAGTATATGTGTGTAATATAAATGGACATGAACTATAATATGAGTTAATAATAATCAGGTCATCATAGCCGACCATGTCTTTATTATCGAATGTTTTATATTTTGACGATAATTATATATTTATACATGCGTTAGAACCTAGTAGGCCAACTTATTTAAAATTCAATGCATTCATGTTCGACTGTATAAAAAAATATTTCAACAAATCATTTTTTTCCTCTTGTCTGTAATAATAATGAGTTAATGACATACAATCTTATTAAAAATCTTTCACATTTTTTTTTTTTTTTTTAATAATTATCATCTATAATATTCTAATGTATGAGAAAATGGTTGATTATTCTGACTTACCATTATAATTGTACATTGGTGCACCAAACATATACCCATGATACATATTATACGGATGCGGAGAATGATATAAACTCTGCTGATCATCTAGACTCGATTCTTGGGCACTGCTGCTCACTTCCGAGTTCTGTAAAAAATTCAAAATCAATATGTTTAAAAAAAATTATATTCATAAACATCTTGGAATGAATTGTTCAGTTTATGTTATTACTAAGTCCTAAACATAAAGTATACATTTTTTAAATAATATTATAATATAAAATAATATTTATAATATAAATAATATAAGAAAAAAAAACAGTGACAAGTTTACAAAAAATTATCCGGTAAAATAAATTTACGTTTGCTAGACGCATTATTTATTTATTTATGAAATAGGTGAATTAAATAAACATTTCGTTAAATAAAATAAGGGAGGGAATGGGGCATATAACATGGTCAATCTATCTGGAATACGGAAGAGGTAAGTCAATGGACCAGAAAGAAGCATTGAAGAAAATAAGAAGTATACAATTTGTCGGTGGTCAACAAGATTATCGAGGTTAAGGATTTAATAATAAACAAAAGTGTAATTATGAAGAGAGCATGGAATATTAATTTAGTTGGAGGCTGAACACGGAACTTTTTCAAGTGAAATTGAATCAGTTGTGTTGTACAATTCTCAGATAATTGAACCATATTCTATGAGAGAACGAATTAATGAACAATAGAGAAACTTTAAGAAAGTTGAAAGTTTAAATTTCTTAGTAACATTGAGCACTAATTCATGAACCTTGTATGCCATACAAGCTACTGATAATATGATCAACTTGAATTCTAGGACACAGATAGGTGATAAACTAAAATTCGAGGTCATGAACTGAGTGATTTAAAGTAAGGAGAGAAAAAAATCATTAATAGTATAAATAATAAAATAAGAAGGAAAAAAGAATAGATTCTATTATTGTAGTATACCAGATGTTGAAATATTATTTCTACCACTTTTTTACTATCAAGTATTTTATCAAAATCAGATTTAGTCAGAAATTATAATGTAATTGATTCGATCAAAGGCTTTAAAGTAATCGGTATAAATTATGTCAACTTGGAAATGCTGCAAAAGGAATTGAAGATATACGATGATACACACGTGTTATACTGAACAACAAAAACCTTAAATGAATGTTCAACTTCTCGTGTTTCTATAATTATTTTAAGATGTTATTATTATTATAATGATTTAAAAACGTGTATAATTTGTTGATCGGTCAAAATTTGAAATATTATCGTCGTTCGTTATTATGTAGGTAGTTAAACATTTTTAAATTGTATTATATTTTAAGTTGTGCCATGTTGAAAAATCGAAAATTCTTACTTGCTGAGCGTCGGTAGTCGATTTCTTGTGATGTCTGTTTGGTTGGTACATGGCACCAGGCATCCAATGTTCATTGGTCGACGGGTTCGAAGGGGCATACCAGTCGACGGTCTGCAACGGCATTGGCTGATACAACATCGGATGGCCAACTGGCGGATAATGACCAGGAGGTGGCCCCATCAGTACAGTTACATTCCCAGTATAGGGATCATAAACTTCGTATCCGCCGCCTATATGTCCAAAAAACCATGCAAATAAACAAACTATAGTAAGTATATAAAGAGTATTAAATATTCTTTGATTAATTTTGGAAATCGAATAGTTTTTTGACATCTAATTGAAACCATTTATCTTATTTAAAATATATAAAACTTAACGAATCTAAAAAACGCTCCTGTCGCTCTTTACAATAATTCCATAAAGAAGTAAGAAAACGTTTGAATTGATTTTAATCGCGCGTATTCGTATTTTACAACTAGCTTATTGTTTTTAAACGACGTCGTCACTATTGAACGACCAATCTATTTATATTAATTTCATAATGTAATAATAGATTGGGAGAGTAGTTCGAAATAATCAAAATAAATATTATATTCACAGTAAACATAACGAAAACTATATCAATAAAATTGGTAAAACGATAAAACCATTGTAACGTAGTCTCAAATTGAATGCGACAAAAGTTTATTTAAAAGGAAAAACCACCATTCGTCATGACCAGTTCTCGATTCGCTCAAAATATGAAATTGGTTAAGTACTATTAAGTTTACAAAATATATTATATTTCAAAGTTATGAACTGTTTACGGTTTACGTATTATTGTGCAATAAATAGTTAATATTAATATTATTTATGTATTGTAGACTAATCTCAATTCAAATTATCATTTAAAACTATGTTATATTGTTATCTACGTCTAAACATTTTATAAAGATTACATCGTAATTCGTAATACATAATAATTATTATGTCATACCATTAAGAATATACATCGCAGAAGGATCGACATATTCACCGAGCGGACATAACTCGTCCAATGGGTTGATGATAGTATCAGTTAGAACACCATCTGAAAACGTATTATTTTATCAGTTTTAAATATTTATTTCATAAAATGTTACTTACCTTCATTTTCATTTAAAACTTCGGTAATGACAGGCACGCTTGTGTGCTTACGTCTTCCTAAGTACCCTTTTTTAAATAATACATCTTGCCTGGGTGTTGTAATTTTTGTATATTCATCTACAAAAAAAAATAAATAAATAAATAAATAAAAATAAAATATTGTACTGTTTTATTAAAATCATATATAGGAGGATAGATCTTCGGAAATAATGGAAGTATATGGAAGAGTTAATACATTTAAAAAATTGTAATGTAAACATATATATATATTTTCTTCTCCTTCCCCTTCTCTCCCAACTATTTGGGTTCGGCCACCCTAGTCCTACACTTCCACTTAACTCTATCTTTCGCATCTTCCTCATTTACCTCTCTCATATCACTCACTATCTCATCCCCCTTCTTTTTATCAACATACATTTCCTTTACTAATATTATTGTCTCAGTCTCTTCCCTCCTATATATATATATATATATGTATGAAACAATATTAATAAGATAGATATTTTGAGCCAGTGTTTTACAACCATTAATCCGTTATTATAATGCATAAGTGCATAACCATAATTAACCGTGCAATTTTAGAGTATATAACGAATAATTTTACATCCTCTTATTTCCCAAACATTAATATGCTTAGGTTTGACCTGGTTCTTGAAAGCTACGACAAGCATCGAAAAATGCGTCTCGACCACTCAGTCACGGAACGACCAAATTTTAGAGTATATTCAGGAAAATAGATCAACAACTTTGGTATCAATAATCATAAACATATTTTTCTGATCATGGATGAATAAATTGTCTATATAATAGAATTAATTTAATTTCTGTATCTTCAGTTATGAATTGGTTCATAGATCTTAAATCTTAAATTAGAATAATTAAACTATTATTATACTACCTATTGATAAATATACTAATAAATTATAAATGTTCTTTATAGTTGGGTATTTTTTTTTTTTTCAGTATTTAGACAATAAATAATAATTATATAATATAATAATAATATATAGGTATTATATAACATAATATTAATATATAATTATATTTAATTTATAATTATTTAATAAATTATAATTAATAATAATAATAATAATCCCGGAAGTATATCGAACGGTGAAGGGTATTTACTGTTCAATATTACTTCAAGCATAGCTGAAGAGATTGCCATTTTAAAAATGGCATTTGGCTAAGTTTATCAGAAGTGTGTTATCTTTTTTTAGGTTTAAAACTAAAAACCATTATTATAAATCTACGTATAATAAATGATTCTGAGAACGATTTGTTTACTGATTAAATTTAAATGTTTTAAGATATTACTATTGTATAATGTTGCGTAATATATAGTGTAACTTAATAGTGTTTAAACACATTTGTAATTTTATAACTGATGAGTAGATGTGTATAAGTATTATGAAATAGGAGGTGAAATTAAGGGGTAATTTACATTGTAATTTATAACGAATACAATATGATGTGCATATCTTAAATAATTTTTTAACCTCAATGTAGAATATAATTTGGAAGTGAAAATTCGTTTTTTAAATATATATTTTTTTCATAACATTTTCGATTAATACTAATACACTCCTATTTAGTGTAGTATTGTACACAAGTACCTAATAAGTAATACAAATTATAAACCATAATACGATTTTTTAAGAAAAAAAACTAAAAATTTGTTTTATGTAAATTCGACCGTTCAAATAACAGGTTTTGTTAAATTATTATGATATCTAATAATGTAATATTAGCCTGTATCTTATATCTATACAAAAACTAAATTATGTTCATAATATACAACGTATGAACATCTGAAACACCAGAATCAATAAGTGACTGGGTCATTGTCCTAAAGTGCCCCCTGTAGTAAAACGTGCACACTACCCGCATAGAAGAAAAATATAATATAAGAGCGAAACCGTGTATCATTAAAATCATTCAATAAAAACAATAATAATATAATGTTTATCAACATTAAACATAATACACTAGTAAATGCGTATTAACCGACCGCCGTAAAAAGTCATAAATTTACAAACGGTTTCGATATTGTTTTATACCCATTTTGTTTCTTTACCAAAATTCATTGGAGCATAACCTTGGTAAACAATATTATATTTTAATTTCAAGCTATAACCTGCAGCAATTTATTAACCCATATTTTACACTATTTAAGTCTTGAACACAGTTTAGCAACGGAATATTATGTGTTATAACTTCCAACTCTGTTATATTATACACCTATAGTACCGTAAACACATTAATCCTTTTAAAGGATTGAAGAAACACATTTGTTTATCTCGTATACAGGATATTTTGTTCAAACATTTACGAAAACGGACAAAAACGTGTTAGTTACATCCATTTTATCGCAAGAGAAAATCTGTGTTCGAAAGGGTTTATGATATATCATTGTTTGAATTTATGAACGTGTTTTACAATATGACGTGATATTACTTATTCTAGATTAAATTATAAAATAAAATGAAAAATTGACAGAATACAACCATTGTGTTGTACTGTTCTGTGATATGACGACGGAGGATGACATCGTTTCACATTGTGCACCCGGTGAAAAATATTTATATATATATATATATAAATTGGTAACTATTATCAAATCGATAGAGGATATAATTTTGGAGTGATCCTAATTTGGGATTTTTAACTTATTACTTTAAAAGTAAAAAAAATTAACTTTTAAGAACTACAATAACTATTATAACTTATTAAATTAAAAAACCGAAATAAAATTCACTCCGAAATGTTGCCCTTAATTTAATTGATTATAGATATTTTTACTCAAAAATTACTTTAAAAACCTATTTTAATACTTTTGCGTAAATATGAAAGTGGTAGAAACACGAGATTAATTAAAAATTACTTTTAAATTGTTATATTTTTATATTTCTAAAAATGTCTTAAAAATGTATTATACACATATTATATTGTCTATAGTATTTATATTACAACTATATCATTTATAATATTAGAGAAAATTGACCTATTACCAAATCTATGGACGAGAATATAATGCTGTAGCATATTTTGTTCTTCGAAATTTTAATTGTGGAAAGAAATATAGATTTTTGAATCTCCACAATTTCAATAGATAAATTTCATTTCAAAATTTAAATTCCAGTACAGTATAGATAATATTCTCATTTAAGAATTTGTTAATAGCCCCGATATTAGAAATTAAAAAGTTGTAATAAAAATGCTGAACGTAAATATAATTTATTATCGGTTTTATCCTTGCGTTTCTATTAACACATATTAAATTTATGTACATTGAAAAAAAAAAATATATATATAGGGTCAAAAGAACGAATGAAATTTCTCAAAAATCGTATACTTAATATACTTCCATAAAATAGAATTTACTGTAGAATTAATAATCGGTCAACAATATCGTAGATACCTACCCTATAGGATTATTATTTGCTTAATTGTACTAAAACCAATTAAAATATATACTATATAGGTAGATCTTGGTCAAAACAAGTTTTTCGTAAATTTCACTTTTTTTTTTTATAGTTTGTTCGTTGTTTATCTTAGAATTTAAAATGCATCTAATAACAGATATTATGTAGTTATTTGAAAATGAAATCGTATTTAATTTATTTAAATTTTTCTATCACAAGGAAGACCGGTGAAAAAAACACAATATTGCAGTTGTTTATTCATATCAAACTGCAACTATTTATATATATTTAAGTATTAGCTGAAGGATATTTTTCTTTTCGAGCTCTTAATTAACATTTAATTTTTTTATGTATATTATCTGAATAAAGAAAAAAAAATTCCTATAATTGTGGTTATTATTAAATCTCGAAAATAGATCTCATTTATGTTGATCAGTTTGAATTAATTGTTAGACAAAATATATGTATACGATGTAAACTATATTTTCTTAATAAAATCTACTCCACTATTTCAGTACCATATACATAATATAAAAATATATTATAATTAAAGTCAAGTACTCATTTTGGCCTAGTTTTTTTATATAAAATAAATTATTCACTACATTAAGCAAATATAATTATATTATTATAATGTATTGACGGGTTTAATTCTCTTTCCTATAAATTTGAAACGTCAGAACGTATATAAATAAGTTTATGAACAAATTAAATTTGCTGTTTATGTAATTAATTATTATGAATATTCACTGTCATATATTATTTACATAAAAATTTTACACGATAATAAATATTATTTTGAGCAAATTTTATGCACTAGGTAGGTACCTACTCATAAAACAATAAGAAAAATATTATGTCTTTATATTAATAATAATAAATAATCTAGATTTTAAAATAATAATTTGAAATTAAATCAAAATATAGTTAGGACAGTTAATAATAATAGTAATTATAATTGTATGCGCAAAGCACTATCATCAGTATCATCATTAAATATGCATAGAAATACGTATTTACTCCTCAATTGTGTATTATTTGAGGCGTTTAACATCGAAATTCACTACGCTCAAAAACACAAAAATGATAATTTGGATATATTTGGTGTTTCTTAAAATCAATATTAAATGTGCAAGATACCTGAGTACATTATTCACATGATGTATAAAGGTGCCTTTCGAAGAATCATTATCTTGAGAATATAAGAGAATATAAACCGATTTACCTTATATATCTGATTTTGTCGTACAATGTATGATATAGCTGAATTTGAAATCAAGTTTTAGTCATTTCTATTTTTTTAATATGGCTAGTTTTGAAATTTAATATAGCATATTATAGATGGTTTTCTAAAATCTATGAAAAATTATTAGATACCTAAATATAAACATATAACCCAACAAAATTTTTTTTAATTTCGTTTATCATAAAAAAAAGTAATAATATCAAAGCGTTTGTATACTTTTCGATAATAACTTTACGATGAAATGAACCATAATTTTGGATATATGTATATAAATCGTTACTCTTTAGATAGATGATTTTGAAACCAATCAATATCGTTTTTACACAATTTAATTTTTTTTTAAGATTGTTTCGTATAAAATAATTTAAAAAACAATATATCACCTTCTGTACACTTAGGAAATGCGTATATTTTCTTAGCTTATAATGAAAGTTATAATGAAAAGGTTCTATATCAAATTACTCTCAAAATTGATTTATTTATTTATTTTTTTTTTTTGGTATACCATTTTGATGGCATATTTAAGACTTTGTAGATTGAATCTTAGAAATGCTCTTTTGAACAATTTCAAAATATCACAATAAAACTCTTTTTTTTCTAACCCAAAATATATAGCAAAAAAATAATATAATTTGTTCCTATAATACGTTTAAAAAAATTTATAATATTTATAAAATATTATATTAAAAATAATTTTTAAAATCTAAAACTTTTCTAATACATCCATACTTATATTAAAACATTATTTCACTTTCTGGAAGTTGTATAAGAACATTTGGTTTTTTTTTTGATATCTGCGAGATAGTAATTTGCATACATATGTTAATAAGGAATTTATATATGTATCAACATATAATTTGTAAGCTAAACTAAAATCAACACAAACACAAATTATGGCATTACATAATATTAATTATTTTATGTAGGTATATATTAATATTATGTAGATTATACTTTAGTCAATATATTTTTAAAAGCTGTTATGGACTTTATAGAAATATTGTTTTCCAAAACAGAAAATATATCATAATGTAAAAAGTACGAGATGGCGACAGTACAATGATATTGTGGTCTTAGTATAGTAAGTATTTATTTTTACAAACCACCAACCCACATAATTTCGAAAATTTTAACAATTTTGTGGATGTATACATGGATTGCGAAAGGACTTTTGTGAATTAAACTCGTCTAAAATAATGTTTGCTTAACGCCAGTTATTTAAACTGAAGTTTTATAAGTAAGACACTATATTATAAGCTCGTAACTATAGCCATAAATTAAAAAAAAAAAACAAAAAAAAAAAAACGTTATTTAGTTATTATATTGAGATATCAGTTTTAATGGCCATTCTCATCGGGATACATTAAGTACAATTAACATTGTAAAATCGATTTGAATTTTCACCGATATGTAGTCAACGAACATATTACAGATATGCATATTTGACTAAATACGAGCACACATGGCGTTTTGTATGCACATACTCGAGTCTTATCGACACACAAATATTTATTTATTTTTTTTTTTAATAGAACCATAAGTGGTTCACTGTCTATATACTATATTTTTTTATTTATCTACATGTGACGAACACCGAATGTCTCAGCAAAACCCACGTGTTATATACTCGATATCATCTTTTTATTTACATCGATTCCTTTGCATTATTATAAGCGATTCCTATACCGTAAGTAGGTATATAATAGGTACATTTTTTAAATATAATTTTTAATTTATCTAATATTTTTCGACGACTTTAATGAGATAAGTGTTTAACGTTTAGTGCAATTATTTACAGAGTTATCCTTTCTTTCACAGATAATCGTGTAAAATATAAAAATAGATACAACAAATTTAGAAATTGATTATTATAATAATGTATTTTCATTACACAAAATTAAAATAGTCTTATGTTATTTATTTTCATTATAATCGAATGGTAACTATACATATAGTATCGTTGAAAATGATCGAATGGAAAAATATTTTTTTCTAACAATTATATAATTTAATGGAAATAATAATTTAAATAGAATATAGATTAATTGAAAAAAGTTTCATTGGAAACGAACAAGAGAAAAAAGAAACATATAAATAGTTGGCGAAAATTGGTAAAATACTCACTATGGAAAAAAAACACGCTAAAACACTAAAAAAGTTAAAACTATAAGAAATATAAAAGTTCGGAATGATAATAATATAGGAGAGCTATAAACTTGGAAAATAATAATTACCAATGGAACGTTAAAAAGTTCAAATGTATTAATAAAATTGTGTCATTATCGTGATTCGTGATTATAGTTATTACTATAATATATAGATTATCTATAATGTATACCTAGCTCGTGATAAAAACAGCAAATTCGTTAATAGGTACCAATTTAATGTTTGTATCGATGATAATGGCCTTAATGTTATCTAATATTTTATTTTATGTTATTTTCAGAAAAATCGTCTTACCAGATTATTATTTTTTAATTTTCCAAAAAATTATTTGTCCGGAAAACTATGGCGATCCTAATTTTATTTTCAGCATATTATTTACAGAACTCACAAATATTGGTTTCCATATATTTATGTACTCTTCTATGTATATTGGTTGTTGTATTACGTTTTGAAATTAAATCTATATTATGATAAATTGATTAAATAAAAGTCATGTAAGCTAAAAAGTAAAAATCCAACTTCCTCAAGCCCAATGTTTTTTTTATTAAGTATATATATATATATATTTATTTATATTATTCGAATCGAATAGCTAATGGCTTTTTGAGCTGTATAGCGTATTATATAATATTGTAAATCGTATATTGTTTAATTTAATTTCGGCGGCAAAAATATATCATTATTTTGAGTTTACCACAAAAACCACGTAACACATATTATTATGTACAATGTTAAATGTAGTGTAGGTGTACGTATATACGAGAGCTATCTTAAAACCAACCTCCAGTATGTTATTATCATTCCATAGTGGTACCTCGGTTCCTCATTAATGTTGCAACAAATATACTACTATATTAGTGCCTGATAACATGATAATGCGCTTCAACCGTTTAATTCAGTTTTGTTCTTGTATTTGACTTTTCAATATTATATTCCACCGCCTAAAAAAAGACGCTGTTAGTGACTTTTCAGCTCTTAAATAACTTAATTTGTGAAGTCTTCATTGGTTAATAGGTTCTGTGATTCGAGACACTCAGACCTCGTCCTCAGTTTTGATTTATTCAAAAAATTAATCACTCCGTGCGGCTCCATCTTAAAATGTTCAATTCTTCGAGAAACGCATAAGTTGAATGGACACGTTGAGCCTTTTGGATGCCTGCGTGCAGTTTTGGTACTCATCGATTAGAGAGTTTGTGGTAAGCACATTTTTTAGATACAATCTTGTGGATGACGCTGCTGATATTCAATAATACATTTGCACGAAACGGATTCCTTCCCATTGCGGCATTTCAATCGTAATTTGAAGTTCTTAGGAAGCTCGTATTCTCCATATTGAAATGACAAATACAAAAGCGAAACTAAACGAGAATGGTTGAAATTCGACACGTTATTAGTGTATTTGATGTAAACGTGCGTTAACGCACGTTTGTGGTGAGGTATCCACGTGGAGTGGATAATAACATGTACAAGAAGTCGATTGTGGGATAGCCACTCGTATAGCTACGTAGATTTGAGCCCAATTTCAAATCCTTATAGATTATATGAACATCCAAAAACAATTTCAAAAAGATTTTAGAATTAAATTTTTCCAATTTTTTCCCGGACTTGGAATTAAAATTTTTTCAAGGATATTTTGTTATCTATACCTACATCTATCGTTATTATAATATTGTAGATACTAACCCTCGTTAAACGTGACAGTGGAAGATTCTACGTGATTGTGTTGATGGTGCTGCTGCTGCTGTTGCTGCTGCTGCTGCTGCTGCTGCTGCTGCTGTTGCTGCTGTTGCTGCTGCTGTTGTTGCTGTTGCTGTTGCTGTTGCTGTTGCTGTTGCTGCTGTGGTTGACCGCCGGTGCCTGTGGAAGAGTGATTGCGGCTGGGCGATTGATGCTGTTGGTGTTGAGTGTAGTGATGACTTCTTCTACCTGCCGCCGCGGCGAAGTTCACCGGCTTGGCGTCGGCCACGTGCCGGCTGGACTGATGATTTTGTTGTTGTTGTTCGGCAGCTGCGTACGGTTTGTCTGCTGTAACAGTAGGTCGTAATTTCCGGTTAGTCACATTGCGAAATGCATATATTATAATAATATACAATACTGTATAACAATAATTGTACACATCCCTATGAAATTTATTAGGAGATATGATGTTGATGACCCAAAAAAAAGTACCAAATATGCTCTAAAAATATGCTTTTAACGACTAAAAACTGAAATTATACTATTATAAATATTTTCGTATTTCATCAGAAAATAATTAATTCTATGCTAACAATATTGTACCTATCTATTTGGAAAAATAAAACAAAATTGCAATTTTTCATTTTGTGCGGAGCGAGGGTTTTTTTTCAACTTTTAGCAGCTTTTAGTCCAGAAGGAGTCTAGTAAGAGTATTAAAATAAAGAGCTTTTTCGATAGAAATTTCGTTCTAGATGGTATTTTTTTAAAAGGTCATTTTTCGATTTTTCCAGTGGTTTTCTTAATCGTAAAGAAAAACTATCTTTTATAACTGATATATTTCATAGATGTAAGGAAAATTACGAAATAACAAATAAAATTATAATATGGGTTGTTCTTTAATTATTACACCGAAGCTTCGCTCAAAATTGTTTTATTGAATACAATCGATATAGTCGCTTTAAAAAAATTTATATATATATATATATTATCCAGTATATAGACCAGTTAGTATACTGTCGGCTGTTCAATGTACGAAGTGCTTCCACATCTATACTGACACCCGATGAGTGAAGTGCACATTTTTCAAAATTAAATTTTCAATTGTTTTTTAAGTAATTTTTCATTTCATTTTCTCGCTTTTAGGTCACATTGTGTACCGAAAAATGTAAATAAAATGGTTTATTATCAGAATTCATGAGGCGAACTCGTTTGAAATATGGGGGCATAGCGATCCATTAAAAAAAAAATATATATATATATATATTAAAATAATAAAAGATATTTCTGAATTTTACCTACCAAAATAATTTGTGTAAGTACACGCATATTATAATATATTTGTTTTTCTTATCTTCGTAATATACTGTAAACAGTATAAACTATTGTTACAACGTCAAGGGATATTTAATATATATATTATATATTTAATATATTATATATATACTGTTGGCCATACAGGATCGTAATTTACAAACATTTGGTTAAACGATATAATGTAACGATATGAAATTAATTATAATATTTTTAAAATTTTTTTTATTAAAAACAAAAAAAAAAAATGCATTTTAAATAAAAATTATGTATTCTGAATTTATGAATTTTGAACTAATGATACGAATTTTATGCTATTGATAAATATTGCCGACTGGGCTTCATCTTAGTTAATTTCCCTAGTAATAACATCCCCCACTCCTCCCTCCTAGGAAGACCCTGTATGAGTAGGACTAGGTTGCGTATAGAAAAATATAAAAGTCACCAACATCAGCTGTCTTTAATAAATACCTAATAATAATATAGTGATATTAAATTACTCTAAGTCTATACAATATTCTTAATATTTTTTTAACATACATTATTCATGGATTTTTATACTAATATACCACAATATACCGTTAAAGAACCCTCCCACCGGAGCCGTAAAGCTAAGGTATAATTATTGCTCTCTGAGAAATTTAGTCCACCAGGCCACTGAAGATGCATTTTCCACTGCAATTATATTATATCCTACTGTGTAATATTATTTTGTTATATAACCGGTAATGTGAGAGATGTATGGAGATTTTTTGAAATTCGCATAGTGTCTTATCATTTTCCGAAAACGCGCGTACTTTTACACTTATTAATTTCCGTATAAGTTTAGTGAAAATCGAAAACGTCTTTATATACTTATCGATTTTATAGTTTAGGTATTTGTTTTTTTTTTTTCTAAATATTGACATCATAAATTTCCTAGTTGCTTACAATGTGTTCAATGTTTAAGGACAATAAATTGGTCAAAGGCTGTTGACAAAATAATAAATACGATTCGATATTATGTTCAATACAAGAACTGTTTTATTGACAGATGATAGTTTATATTGTTAATATTAGTATCGTAATCATAATAAAAACAACTGAAATGTTATAAGTACAACGAATTCCCGTGACTACTATGCATGGATTACCCGTCAGGTTTTAACCACTTAACAATATTACAGTTCATGTTAAACTATTGATTATAAATGCTTGATAATATGATGAAACATAACAAATTAATTTGGTAACGATATATTATATGGTAGTGGCCATATATGGCCACATGGGGTTGTTTGGGTGGTATAAACCATATCAAATTTTTTTTTTGAAATTTCGGTATTCGAGATGGGTATTGATACAGATTTATTCTTATAACAGTTAAATTCCAATTAGTTCTACAAAATATATACAACCAAAAATTTAACTTGCAATTATTCTAAATAATTTTTAGTCATTTATAAGTGTTCAATGCAAATTATTCTTAAAAACACAAATGAATATTTTATTAATACAATAACTATAGAGTTATAATATTGTGACAAAAGTATTTTTTTACTTTTACTGGTTTTACATGGTTTTCTTAGTACAAAGTTCAAATTATATACCTTCATCTACTAAAATACTCAATTTTGAAATTTTTGATTTATACTTTTTTGTATTTTGATTTTCAGGTCTAATTTGACTTTTGATGTAATTTTTTCATAATATTTTTTTATCAATTTCTATATTTTACAAATATTTATGTTAAATCTACTCCGTGAGCTTTTTAAAAACATTTATTTCTAATTTTTTTTTTTAATTGTAATTAAAAATTAAAAATATTTATTAAACTATTCATTAGGCTTGTTATTTTTTTAAGCTTTTATGGTATTATTTTTTAAAATTTGAAACATATTCACTAGCGAATTTTTTATGAGATTTAAAGTGTATGAACACAATAAACTACATTTTATTGGATTTAAAATTAATTTTTTGAGTTTTAAGTTTATCAAATTCACAGATCTACTATAAAAACAACTAAAAATCATAAATAATTACATCAATTTTAAAATGTAATAATTTTAATTTCAGATTGTTTTCATTGTTTATTTCTTTTAGCTACCTACCTATCTGGCAATGAAATATTATTAGTATTGGATAACATTTCTAATCCAGATTATACCTTCTTTAAACGTGAACTACTGGAATAGATTTTTAACGCTCTAAAAGTGCCAAAACCGAAAGTGTTACGATTGTATATATCCATTTTGAATAATTTAAAACGTCTACTTATGAAGGTAATATATCTAGTCAACACCTAAATTCAGTATAAATAACCCATACCGAAAACAAATCTCAATTGCGACACTGTAATATATGGGATCTACTAAAATACGGAAGAAAGTAAGGTTATAAATATTTTTTATTTGATTTACGAATAAGGTACTTATCTAAATAAAAATATGCAAACTATACAACTAAAAATTACCGCACGTTCGTGCATATAAAGATCAAGAGTAAAGGCAATATATATATATATATATTTTTTTTATCGTCTAGTTCATGTTTAAAAGGAAATGATTATATCGTTGTAATAATTAATACATTTCCACTTGCGATTATACACGTAAGTTATTGATGTGAAATTTATGAGAATTTCTTGGCAACAATACATCTAGAACATAAAACCCGTTTGATGACAGCCATAAATAGAAAAACCAATGGGTCTATTATGTGCATTCCGTGTAGTACATATTTCAAATGATTGTATACGTTTTTTTTTTTTTTATAACAATTAATTAATGGCTATAGATCGCGACTTGATATACATGAATACCTATTTTAAAAATGTTGTATTGGGATGACCGTGGACTCGGGATCAAATTAATACAAATATCGATATCGACGTTGGAACTTAAAAAATGCTCCCCCGGAAAATTTAAAAATACTGATATCGAACCAATTGGTCTTGATCTCGCGTATATGCTAATAAAACAATATTAAACGTCTATTACGACAAATTACATCATCGGCATATTCTAATATAGTGTATCGATTTTGTAAATGACTTTTTAAAAAGTTATTTCGCACGAAGGTAAGAAATATTGTTTTTGAGCGAAATAATTGTTATCTATTCAAAATAGTGCGTATACATTAAGAGTACGTCGTACACACGGGTTTCAAGGGGTTTTCTGTATGGACAATTTCAAAGAACATGTTAGGAAAATGAAAATTTAACATCTAAAAATATTTAAATATATATATATTTAACTAATTTAAAAATAATCTTGTGACGATATCGTTTTTATTGTCGTTCAATCACGATATTTGGTAAAAAAAAAAAAACGTGCTTACGCATTTTTCATTTTTATCAATTTGAGAATATCGTAGGACGATAAAAAATAAAAAAATACAATTATAAGGAACAAAATTATCTAGTGCCCTGCGTAGCCATTTTTTTACGTGTACATTTTTACACGTTTTACTAGTTATTAGAGTAATATATTTTTTAAATAACTATAAATTGAAAAAAAAATAATGTACTGAAAAAAGTCTACGTAGGGTGCTAGATCGTGTTATTAACTATATAGTTTATTTTTCATTTGGTATTTCTAACATTGTTTAAAATGAAAATGCCAATGCAAATTTTTAATTACGAATTTGTAAGTACTACAACGTCTCGTTTCTTTGAGAGTATAGATATATACAATACATGGTTTTATTAAACGTAAAATGTGTGTGTACGAGTGAATCTCTGTCTATCTGTATGTATTTAAAACATGATTAATACAATCTGCGCCATCGGCATGTGAGAGTAATGATCAAAGGATTTTTCTTTCTTTAATAATTGTTTAACCTTGTTAAATATATAACACGTTGTAAAACTTGACGTGTGACTTTATAGCGCATCGTTCATTTAGTACGTGTATGAAGTAATAAATATAAAATAAATAGTAAATATACGTTAAAAAAAAAAAAAAACAATACGGTATGTAGACATGGTGCAAATATTCATCTGGTATCTTTTGAGTATCTCTAGTTAAATGAAAAAAATATAAAAAAAATATTTAAACGATTTCAAATATTGGAAAATAATTCAAACAAACGATTGACCGAACGTCGATGTCAATGCGTTTTTGCGTACCTGTACGAAATAAACCGAGTTTTTAGTCTATCGGTCACCTTGATACGATATAGTTTTACAAATAGGAATGTTTGCCAAAAAGTCGAAACTGCGTTTTTGTAGACAAGCAAGTATTCGACCGGAAAATATTAAACTCGACAGGTACTTAGAATAATGTCTGGAAATACACTGTTAGATATATTATTTTTTTTTAATCCGGACGTTTTATTTTTAATTTAATGAAATTAACATTTCGAAACGGTTTTATAGTATTATTAGCGGCGGCACATATCATATACGTATTTTATGTAATCATTGTCGCGTCGCACGGCATTTGAATATTCGCCCCATTTTAACTTGATACTCCAACTACGTACGATTTCCAAATCGTAAGTAAATTAAAAACATTGTATTAATAATTAGAATTCGTTAAGTATATACATATATTCTTGTGTTTGAAAATTAGCTGAAAATAGTTATTTTTAATATGTTATGTTTTGTACATTATTGTTGCAATTATGTCAATATATTTTGACCGAGGCAATTATTTCGATTATAATCATATTTAATATTATATTTAATTAATTATTTGATACCTACTGTAATTGTTTTGTCGTCTGTAAAATCAATTTTGATCTTACAAGGTTGTTCTCGGGTGTATTTATATAATAGGTATACTCGGTATAGATATAATTAAAATGTACCGTCCTTTTGGGACTCCGTGTGGTTTACGTGTGGGATATTAGAAAATCTATAACGTAGAACCACATGTTCATATATATATATATATATATATATATATATATATAGGTAGTAAAATAATGGTCATTTAGGTTTTAATTGACGTAATATATTAATTATGAAATATAACTTTTCAAATTCGTACAAAACATAATATAATAACCCGGGCTCGTGAGTTCATGTACTAAAAACGCATAAATAAACGTGTAATGATGCACTAAAATCTGGCAAAATATATATTGAAATATGCAACTAAAATGTTCAGGAATATGCATTTATATGCACTAAAAATCTTAAGCACAGTAAAAAAAAATAAATATATTTTTTTATAATCATCTTAAAGTTATAACGCCTCTACCGGTTTACATAATTTTATTATTGACTGCAATCGAGTCGTCGATACAAGGTATCTGTTTATATACCAATCTTGAAAATACGAAAATATAATTTATGTTATAACAAATGCAAAGTTCCATGACGTAATTTATAAATTTTTATTTTTATAAATATAATAATTTAATAGCATAACATTATAAATATAATATATTTTAATTTTAAAAACATCGTTTTCCTTATAAAGTACGAAATATGCATTATAAATCCAAAAGATACTCAAATATGCATTTATATATATTCAAAATAGAATTGCATATTCTGATTTTTGCACTTTTGAATCGGATTTCTATTTCACTGAGGGCACGATTTAGTATTTAGCACATTTAATTTGAAAATGCATCAATTTATGAGCTTTGACGCTATGAACCCTTACGTGCATTATATCTATAGTTACATAAATTTTTCGTGCTATATTTTTTAATGCTTTTTTTGACATTTTAAGGTAATTTTTTTATAACTTTATGGCATTATTGAAGTATTTTTCAGAAAAGGTCATAACAGAAAAATTACGAGTTTTATTATTTTATGTAATATACCTATATTTTTTTACATACGATTTAATATTTGTGCATACATTTTAGTTTTAAAAGTGTACATTACACCATATAAAGTTCGAAAAAAACTGCAAATAAGAAATATAAAATACGTCGTATATATTTAAAATACATATATCTAATGAAATATATAATTTAAGTTATTTAAATAATTTTAAAGGTATTTTTTACGCTTTTAGATTATAAATTGAATTTTATAAAGGCATTTTTTTATTTTTTAGGTCATAAATGAATTTTTTTTTGGTCATTTTTATAGGTTTTTTAGGGCATAAACAACCGAGCCCTAAATTATAATGATATATTAATTGTGTAAAATGTCAGAACTGTACAGTGTTTAATGGATTATAAGAAGAAAAATGTAAATTATTAGATAAGACATTGAAAAAAATGTCGTTCTCTTTTTAATAATAATTATTATATAATATAGTGTACAACCATTCTATAGCCTTTATAATTCATGAAATATTCTATAACCATAATATTTTATGGCCAATTTTCGAAGGTGCTCTCGAATAAGATAACGACCGATTGATAAAATAATAAAATATGTGTTATATATAGATAAAAAAAAATTGAGTAGGCCACTCCTATTGACATTATTTCTTAAGAAGAGAGAAGTGAATAGGTACCAATAAAATGGTTCTCTATTTATGATACGCAGGATATTATTTTATAATATTTGTGAGAATCGTGTAGAGTTGGATATACAAATTCGCAGATCATATTAATATTTAATATACTTAAAAATCACATTCAGTCTTGAAAAAAAAGTTTATTATAAGTTATTTAAATAGAAATATTGATACTTCAAAGACTATTAATTCTTAATCCTCTGAAAATCATGTATTTATATACTATAATCAAACACACACACACACATATATATATATTCATATATTCTTCATATGATTGCATGAACTTGGGTATTATTATCATCTAATTTATTGAATTGTAAAATTGAATGTTATAATTCTGTTTCTAATCGTATAAAAATCGCTCTTGATAAAATTTAAACAAGTTCTTGATTTTTATTTTTTATACATGTACTTTTATACTAAAACTTCTCAAATTCTCAGAAAGTGAATTTTCTGCTGAAACATGTTTTTATCATAAAAAAAAGCTAAAAGCTGTGTTTTAATACTTGTAAAGAATATCTATATAAAAAAAAACTATTAAGATAAAAATTTTTGCCGTTTGACTTAGATATATTATCAATAAGTGTATGGTAGGTAATAATACATTTGGTAAACCAAGATTTTTAACTCGGGGTGGGGGGTTAAAACTTGAAGAACAACCCCTCCTCCCAAATAATGCCAGTGAAGTGCACGATAAACTCTATGAAGATATGTTAAATATTACAACATATGGTTATAGAATTCCTGTAAAAATATCCGTGGAAAAAATATCCTCGCTAAAAATATCCGCGGAAAAAATATCCATATATAGGAAAAATTAGGACGAAATGAAGTAGGCGCCCTCACAGCTAAACGAAAACCAACTCATATCAACGAACGAATTTTCACACTTTATCAATGGCTTAAAAATGAAGTAAACCCTGATATATAGGTTCTTTTTTAATAAATATTGGATATAATCTAAAAAAAAACGAACGGACTATTAATTTTATATTATAATAATGTAATATAATAATTTTTTCTCTGTTTAATAAATGCATTGTATAAAATTGAGTTATATACATATATAGTAATACTCGTATAATTTAAATACATGGTAACTTATGATAACGTAATAATTCAAAAAAAGCGCGGGGGTCTTCTTACAGAACTATGAAATAAATACGCTATGCAATAACAAGCTGATAAGTATATCGATAGTAGCATTGAATTATAGAACTATATTCTGTGCTATAGATATAAATTTTAAACTACGATAAAATTCATGAATTTGATGAATGTGAAAATCATCGGTAATTCTATAGGATATTTTTACCGTATATCAGGGTTATAATCGTCCTCGTCGTATATAGGTATATACAGTGGTTGAATTGAAAAAAAAAATAAGGACAGATTCTGAGCTTAGTTAAAAAATTAGCGTTCCGGGACATATTAAAGAAAAAGTAAGCCGTGCGGAGGACATCGTCCCCCATACCCCCTATCCAAAGTTTCTTAAACAGGGGACATTTTTAAAAACATTTTAGATTATTATGTATAATGTGAATAGAATAGAAAAATCAAAAATGTTTTTTACAACATTGTTGGGTTACATATTTTCAAGATAGCATAGATTAAGCATTACTCTTTCAAAATGAATACTCGAGGAACTATTGTAGATGTAGACCGAAATGAAGTTTATCGGTATCGCATTGATTTCGCCATCCTTATTTATATATGCTTTAGCCATTCACGGATAATGAAGATTATTTATTACCTATATATGATCGAATAAGATCAACTATTCAACATTTTATATCGTGTTTTTCATCTAAAATTTATTATGTGATAAGGACAAAGAACATTCGTTTTCGTAATTTCACGATTTCCCCCCCAAAAAAAAAAAAAAAAAAAATTATAATTTTTAAAAATGTTAAATAAAAATTAAAACAAACACTGCGTTCCTTGATAAATAAATTAAGGGGTACGCTTACGTTAGACATGAAAAAAAAAAAGGAAACGAAGAGTACTCCCCCTGCGTCTCTCCACAAATCCACCACTGCAGGGTATACAATATGTTCAGATAATATTTTATTTTCATCGTCGAGATTATGATATTAAATACGATATACGTGTAATAGTGAGCAAAAAAAAAAAAAAGAAATTCCACAGTACGACAATAATAATAATTCCGATACGGACCCGTATCGTATCGCTGCAGATGCATGTGAATGCAGACAGGTTAAAATGGTTTTTTTTTTTTCGTTTTTTTTTTTTTTTTTTCTAGATATTTTAATCGTGTGATAAGCTTATGCACGTGTGTTTTGTGGACACATGCGGACAGACCACACGGACGGGAATATCGTTATCATATCGTTATTATATCGTATCGTTTCGTGTGATGACGGCAATATGTGCAAGTGCAAAATATGCTGTCGACGTCGCTGCTATACGCGTGTACATTCCGTGGGCTGGTGGGACGTATCGATTTACCCCAGGCAGAGCCGATGGTCCTGCAGGTTCGACCCAGCTGCGGCGGATACGTCTAGACGGTACGCGGTGTCGACGAACACGGTGGATAATATACGTTTTTTTGTTTTTTTTTTTTTTCACAATTTATTATGATTTTAAACAAATTATGCGATTTTTATATGCTAAATATTCGCCGTTATACACCGCCCGCCCACGTGTACGCCAGCGTATTACGTGAGAAAATTGACGTTCTGCGGGGGAATCCATGCGATTCCGGCGATTACCGTATACGAGTGGATATCAGAGTAAATCCAACGATTGGCAGTCGTTATCAGACTGAAAGACGAGCAAAAATTATCCGCTTTCGTCGGTTTCTACAAACAAAAAAAAAAAAAATTGTAATTTTAAACGCACATTTACGATTTTCAAATCGCAAATGTTCGAAATACACACCTATTATATATATATATTTATAATTTTTTTAATTAAAGCTTTCACGAAAACCGACTGTACAATATTACGTATAGAATATATTTAATATTCTCCAAAAAAAAAAAAAAAAAGGCTGTATTGTATACAGAGATGATTGCATTTTTTTTCTTTTCGATTAAAAAAAATACCAACGTAAGATAAAATTCCCGTTCATAACTTCATAGAGATATTTAAAATGAAAATCTTAACTATCATAATTTTACAAATTTTGCTGTTTTTGTTCGTCACATCATATTTTAGCGTTGAATACGTTTTTTGTGCATTTTTAAATGCTTTTTTTTTTAGTGTTGTATTTGTGTTGTATTTAAGCATCGAATGACATGAAAACCTACAATTATATTAATCATTATTACACAATAAAGTTCTAAATAGAAAAGGTAGTTTAAAAGTTTTTCATGTTACAGTATCTAACTACGGACTGTCTACATTGATAATAATCAATACCTATAACTAGGTAATTAAAAATATAATATATTGAATATATTTAAAAACCATTTTTTTAAACATAATTTATGGAAGACTATATGAATTAAAAGATTTTTTTATATTATAGACTATATAGTAACTACTACAACTACATATTTAATTTTAATTAAAAAAAAAAATTATATTAAAAATCAAATTTTTGTGCCACACTTGGTTTTTGCCTGGTTCTTATCTTTAAATGTATAAATGAAGTATAAACAAATTAGGTTAGGTCAGTGGTGTACCCATAGGGGAAGGAGGTTTAGGAATCTGAATAGACGGGAGAATAAATAGAATGGTTTAAAATGAAAATTTGAAAAAAAAGTTAATTTTTTCAGTGTTTATCAGTTTGCTACGGGTTTTGGAACGCATTTTCGAAATTCCTAGGTACGTCGCTGGGTTAGATCAATGTAATTATTATTGTACAAATATTGTCGATCATATAAAGTGAATTTGTGAGTTTAGAAAAATCAATAAGACGCATTTAATTAATGTAACTAATGAAATAATTTTAAAAGTTTTATAAAATTATGAAAATTAGCTTACGTGGAATTCGTTAAATTTAAATTTTAAACTAAAAACGTAGGTAGGTACCTATCATTTATAATTTACTTATAACGTTATACGCTCATTTAAACATCAATTTTAACAAAAATTTATTACGTGAATTTGATCAAAATAAAACACTTTCGATGTCGTATTGAAAGTATGAATTATGAGTTGTTTCAATAATTACTACCTATATAAAACATTAAACAACAGCAATTTATTATTATAAAATATATAAAATTAATATATTTTAATTTAATATTTTAAATTTAAATTGTATTTTATTCAATTATCTAGTTAATATAATATATTTCGCATTATTCATAATGAATTTTAAAGTTTATCGGACTTTAAATTTTATATTAGTTTTATAAGAAATACATGTTTACTTGAAAAAAAAACTTTCATACATAATATCCTGCACATACATATTTTTATGATGTATATTTATGTATTTATGTTATAACTGATAACTATATTTATACATACAGTAAGTATACCTATATATATATATAATATATTATATTCAATATGTTTGCAAAATTGCAAGAATGTTCAAAATTCAAATACGAAAAAATAAGATTTTGAACAAAATTTAATATACGTGATATGAATATTATTTTGAATTATGGAAAATTAAAATAATATAAAAAAATGTTTAAATGATTTAAATTATAAAATTATTATATTCGATAATACATGAAAAACTAAAAGTGATAATTTTTCCTCCGTTTTATGCGATTGCAATTGGCTACGCTAAGTATTTACTAAGTGTATACTATACGAATGGATTACTTACTATTTGTAAATGAATTAATGATTTACTAGTTAAAAATCTGTTCGGTCGAAAAATATTGCAACTTGTACGAATGTATTTTGGTTTTCAGACTTTTATAACACGTTTTTTAAAAATCTCTATATAAAACTATATAAACAATCCGGTATAACTATTTTATCAATGATTCATAGAATGATTTCTGATAGGTTTTTAAATGTAATGATTATATTAATTATAAGTTAATTTAATAATTTTTTGCAATTAATTAAAAATGTAAAAATTGATTACACTTAGTTAGTTTTTTTCAATTATTTAAGAAATAATTTATATAATTTCAGATGAAGTAAAATTAATTATTATACAATTTGGATGTAATAGTAATTAATCAATTATATATGCATCTAAATTTCCAGAAATCACCACTATAAGTATATAGTCATCACATAGTGTTTCATTGTAATTATAAATGATTTTTTTTTTAAACAATAAAATGTAAAATAGGCATTCAAACAATTTTTTAATTGCAATCGATTGCAATTTTTTAAACAAATCTGCAGGAAATTTGGTATGAAAAAATACTACGTTAAAATCACATTTCTTTTTTACAATTTCTCAGTTATGATTTATTGTAATTTTATATTATATGATATAGTACTTACCTAATATATTTTTATCTTAAAAAAAAAAAGTGTAGGTAATGATTTTTTTATATAGTAAAATGTGATACATCTGTTAACCGTTATTTAGTACTCATGACTACTATATAATATTAGCCATTACATCCCCAGAATTTTTCGTATTTTATTTAAATATTTTAATTTCTCAATTTTTAAAATTGAATTCATATTATTATATTCCTCTATGTTTTACTGTGTATTGAATTCAAACAAAATATTTTTATTCATACCATAAATTCGTTTTATCACTATATGGCGTGAAAATTGAATTTGTTTATTATATATCCATATAAATATAAAACATGTTTTATCTAACACATAATTATTTTAATGTTATAACCCAATTGTATTAAATAATAATCTATTCATCATGATTATTAGGTACTTGTTGTTTAAGTAATTCGACATTTTAAAAAATCGATTTTCGTTTTAATTGGCATATTATTGCACGTTGAATTGAAATATTTTGTATCAATCAAATCCAATAGATTAAAATTTAGTGTTACGTATAAAATCGCTCGTGTCACGTGGAAACAATCGTGCAAAATATGACCTTATTCTCCAAAAGTATTTGTAATATTTTGTCCTTCGTACCAATATACGTGTATTAATATTTTAACATATGATTCCATTAGATCGTTATTAGACAATCAAAAACGTTTTTTTAATCTATTATTATTTATCGTACAGAATTACGACTCTTTTAATAGTAATATACCCGGTTACATTGAAAAGAGTTCGGTAAACTATCGGGATGATAACAATATATCGTTCTGTATATTACAAGTTAAAGAAAAAAATGCATTTCATGAAATTATTGTAAATAGTAGGTACTATGTAATAATGAGGTTATAACCGCTTATTCGGTATAGTAGGTATTGTGAACGAATGTTATTTTTATCAAAGAAGACATATTTTAGATTAGAATGTTGTCGTAATTTGATTTCTAAAATTTATTATAATAATTCATATTCACGTCTTTAATCTTGTTTAAAATTAATCGTTTTATGGTTAATGTATGGACATTTTAAAAGTATAAAAAATGTAAAATATACTATAATATGCAACTTCGCATCTGTATTCGTAAAAATGAAAATTTAATTACAAATATTTGTTTTTCGTGATAAAAAATTATAATTAAATAAATCTACAAAACTATCGATTCGATAATCCTGTAATTGATCAAATCTATCTATAATTTACAAAATGGTTTTTAATTTATACCTACATAACTGATCACGCGTTATCTGTTTTTTAAATATTTCATGCAACCCAGCATAAGAATAAAAATTCGTGTAGTTCCGTTTGTCCGTTTACACTCTATTTATATTTTTAAATAGTATAATATATATGTACCCTGTACAGATACATGATTATTGTATAATAAAGACTACTCGTTTCTTGGATAGCTTTCTATATTATTATTATAACAAATAGGCGTTATTTTCTACTTTTAAATTGTAATGAACTCGTGTTAATTCAAATAAATAGCATAAAATACTTAATACAAAGTATATAACAATTAATGTAATACATATTGTACTTATATTATTATATTATGTAAATATATTTTGAAATTTAGTACAATATTAGGGATAACTGAAAAATATTTCAGAAAATGTTTATGTCGTCAGTATTTTTTATTCATATAGTATATTAAAAAATATTTTACCAGTATTTTAATTTTGTATTTATTTTTTTATTGAGTTTTGGGGACATATTTTGTGGAGAAAAGATTTTAAGTCCAAAATTCCATTTTCTGCCTGAAAGACAACTAATCCACAGAATCCTATTTTATTGTATATAGCATTTTCATTTATATATTAATTAGAAGTTGGTTCTTATCATAATAATATATTCTTATATTTTATATAACGAAGTTGATAGTTTATAAAAATGACATGACTAAAAATTATAAGCAATATTAAATAACATTTAATAATAAATTTAAATTTATAATAAACCTATGGAGTATTTTCAAAATTTAACTTATAATTTAACATTTAGTAGGTAATCACAAAAAATAGGCTTTTCATATTTTTTTATTTGGATTTTTCTTATTGTTGTAACTTAAAATATTCATTTAAATTATATTATTAATTATATGTATTCTTAGTACTTAAGTATAATACAATAATGGTGTACTTTTTTCAGATCTATTTTCTTGTTCCAAACAATCAATATTATGACCTATGTTATCATAAAATGAAAAATATTATTATGTTTTCATAGTAAAATAATATTATTGTGGTGTATTAAAAATAATTTATACTTTAACGTTTCTATATGTTATATTAAATTTATATTTTTTCACGTTTAAAAGGAAAACTCGAAAAAAATATTATTAATTTAACGTTCCTTATGAATAATTTATACTTTAAATGACATATTTTAATTATTATAGCCCCATGTTAACATAATCAGCTTTATATTATATTTAATATTCTGTTATTTATTATATAAATTACTTTAGTTTAAGAAAACATTTTGGCTATGTATAATTTCCTAATTTCTATGATGATAATTTATTATAATATATAAGTATTAAGTAATAGTTATAATATAGTATATTCAAATTAGTAGTAATAGAATGATTTTTAAAATATTTCTAATTTTTAAAACTTTTTTTTACAATTTTATATTATACGCGAAAATGCTGAATTCACCTAGTGTTTATAATTTCGCGATGGCAACAAATTAGTATTAAAACTAAACGAAAGTAGGTTTAAAAGTTGGTATTAGAACACTTGGCAATGGAACAAAATATTATTATACAATCCGTTTTTAAACACTTGGATCTAAATTAGATTACATATATATAAAAAAGAGATATTTACGTCAACATGTTTTATATACATACGTCACAATATCGACGAAATGTTGAATTGGATACTTTATCGACACATTACGACGAAAATCGATTTATTTTATAATATAATATTTACAGAAACGCTCAAACTAGTCATACTTTAGTGCTGTTTAAATAACAAAATATGCATTTACAATACAATCGAAAATGCCATAATATAATATAAATTATACATAAACATATATAATTTATTTACTTTTAAGCATTTAAAGCGTTTGCAAATTGTTTATAAATTTATAAATGAAAAGTTATATAATAAAAATAAAGTGCTATACTTTTATAAGTATAAATCACCGAATTATTTACAATAATAATATAATAAAACTTCATGCTAATTTATATTTTACATAGTATAGGAACAATATAGGTACCTATATATTTAATATAAATATCTCATCCGGCATTATCAAGTTCATTCTTGATACATGGAAATTCAATATAATTTATTATATTTTCATTATTCAAATACATACAAGTAAATTTTAAATTTTGTGATAAATACTTGTAAAAAGTATTCAGAATAGTTAAAAATAGTTTAAAAGTATTTAAATACTATAGTATCTAAATATTTGTATTCGAATACTTTACAAGATTGGTAACTAATATTCGTACAAATTTTTACATTAACTTTAGAAATGAATTGTCAATAAATATAAATGACGAAATTTAAATTAAATAAATATAGGTACGATACATAGTTATTTAAATTATTTCTTCGCTTAAATAATATAATATAGGTACCATATAGTATATATTTTCATATAATTTCTATTTCGAAAAACATTTTAAATTACTTGAATAATATTCACTGAGTATAAATTCTGACATTCTGTATTTATAGGTATATAGTATATAGGTATAGCAGTTCCTGTGGCTAAATATATTCGTATAGGTATGTTTCGCTTCACAGATCAATAATCAAAGGCCATTAGCTATAAGTATTACGTTAATTGCTGTAGTGGAGAAGTTATATTGTTACAGTTAAAAAGTGCTTTATTATTATTTTATTGATAATCAGTATTGGTCACGTTTAAGACTAAAGTGACTTTTAAACATGTGAGTTAATTTTTTAACAATTTCACGCGCTTTATTCGACCATTTTTTTTTTTTTTTATAAATATATTTGCTTATATAATATATAAGCCCGATGACATTTGATTATTAAATATTTTGGTTAAACAGTTTAAAAAAAAAATGTATGTAAAGTTCAATTATTTATTTATTTATTTATTAGTAGAAGAATGCATTTTTAATTATATACATTTATATAAAAACCATATATGTAAAACTTAATTTTATGAACATTTTTATTTACGAATCTGAGAAAAATATTAATATTTTACTTTCTCTACAGGAATTTTCGCATTGAATAATCATTTCCACATGCGTGTATATTATTCTAGTATTACTTCTAATCGAAATGATGATGTAAGTATGAAAACGAAAACGAGACATATTATATATCATATTATATTATTCGAAGTATTTTTTCAATACTTTAATTTTAGATATAATGACTATTTTTACGTTAAAGAAATAAAATAAAATAGTAACTGTTTTTAATATATATATATTGTATGAATTCACTAAAAAAACCCTCAATAATACTGATAAAAATACCAATGAAATCTGCAAAATTACTGTCACTATAGGTCTTACTGAAAAATATTTTGTTCAATTAAAAATTATCTATTAGTAATTTTTTCAATATCGATTGTCATACAAAGTAAATATGAGTAGATAAACAAAATGACTTTGTCATTTATTTGTAATTAATACTATTGGGAGTATAAAATAATTATCGTTTAACAAAATAAATATCAAAATTATATACTTTTTTTTTATTGTGTGGATATAATAGTTATTACAAAGTCAACAATTTACTGTTAAATTGATAAAATAAAATAAACAATATATTTATTGATCAAATGTTGTCAATAAAACAACTTTTTAACTGGTAATAAATTAAATTTGACATTTTCAATGGTTTTTTTGTTTTACTTGTGGAAATCAATTATGATTTGAATCAAAAATATATTTCCTCAATAATTATTATTTTATTGTAGTTATTTTATGCGATTTTGGTACCTATAATAGTGAACGTTCAAAGATTGGTAGATACTTTTCCCCTAGGATATTTCTCGATCTAATATTTTCTCATGATTAATTTTCAGTCACATTTGAAACAATATTACTCTGGGTTCCTCGCAGGATATTGACATTTTATAGTAGACGACAGTCACAACTCACAGTAAGAATAGTTACAACCTAACCTTATTTAGCTATAATATATTTAAGCTTTAGTTTATTGTAATTTATTGTGTATCTTAGTGTACTTTATGGTATTTCTTAATGGCAGGTATTCTTATTATTTTATATGGTCATATAAAAATAAATAAAAAACATGGTCAAAGAATATCTCTGTAGAATATTTCATACAACTTAGAGTTTCATGTTTATCTCTCATAGGTTTCTTTATTATTTTATTTTTTGTTTATTATTATTATTTTATGACATATATATATATTATTTCAATCAATAAACATACGAATTCATATTTTAACCGAAATATAACACTAATTTTGCATTCAATGTGTTGCAATCAGACATAATGACAAATATGACAAATTTAAAAAATCATATTTACATATGCCTCGAAGATCTTATTTATTTATGGTTTGATCTCGTTTTCGTTTATTATAATAATGGAGTCTCTTAAACATACAATTGTCATTGATGACTTTCATTTTTTTTAGGTCGTGAAGTGATAAAACATCATATATCAGATACGTGATAACACAAAATGTTTTGATAGCTATATTTTTTGGTCTCAGTTAATTTTGAATTTATTAAATATAAAATCCATGTACTTGAACTCAAGTATATATTATGTAAATGGTAAATGGTAAATGTAGTATATAAAGAACCGTGTTCTCTATAGGCATCGTGATATTTTTAGTGTAAAATAATAAAAATAGAAATATAATGATAAAAATACAATGTAAGGCTGAATTTGTAAGCAAGTATACAAAATGTGAAATATATTTTTACTGTAAAATTACCATATGATAAACAATATAATTTGTACATATTCGATAATAAATTAATTATACGATTGATCAAAATAACTTTTTACGTCTTAGATTCGATTGAATCGAAGTTATTTTTTAAAAATATGCCATTATAATATCTGTAGTATCATGTAAATAGTAGAATTTTATTTTAATCTCTATAGCGAGTTGATATAATTAAAATTTATTACATTTTGTCTTTTACATACCTACATGTTTACAAATTACAAATTAATAATTAACTGAACTGGATTTTTACGATTTTCTACGAGAAATGTTTACATGTATTATAGGTAGTCTAATAAAAATAATTAATTTGAATAATCAACTAATTATTATTATTATTATTTTTATTATTATTGTACATGCATCGTTAATTTTATTTCCTACTAGATATTATTGCTGCAGGTTAAATTCAAAAATACGAGTAGGTAGCTCGTTAAAACAAAAAAATAAATATTATATTTTAATTTTAAATGGCCATTACTGCAAGTGTAAAATGAAATTGAATCCAAAAGTACCTATAATATTTTTGTAGAAGCACTAAAAAATTACTAGTTGAACGAATGTCAAATATGTATTACATATAGTTACAACTTACACAATATATTTTATATTATGGCATTTGACACATCGTATAATCTGTTTTTAAATTTGGTATATCGTATATAAGTTATAACACTATTCTCTCGGATCCAAACGAATAACATTAATTTTTATACTAATCAGGTTGAACGTAATAATAGTAAATGCTTGTACAGCGTATTATTGAGGAATAAAAAACTTTGTTATTATTTTATTATTGCGTACTATATAGGAGGTTATACAATATCAGTATTTTAGCAACTAAATTTCAAATTATACACAGTAATACAAATAATTGTAATATCTACAATTTACTACATATAATAAAAAAAAAAATAGCTGATTATTCGTATTCGTATTACACTGATCATGCAAATTGTAATGAATGAAACTTTTCATAATATTATTGTTTATATTTATATATCTATTTGTATTTATATATATATATATGTATATATATATAGGTAGGTACATGATAATAGATTACTTTCCGATGTATTAAAAAAAAGCTTTACGCGTTAATACTTGCCAGTGCTTTATTTTATTTGTTTTTCTTATTATAGTAAATTTCTCAAAAAAACTCATTAATTGTTTAATTTACTTAAAAAAAATTTAACAATATAAAATGTTAGAATAACAATTTCACTTGTAATTAAAATTCTCATTTCTTTTCCTATTCCAAACATACTTTATGATGTTCATCATAAATTTATCAACGCATCAGTTTATATATATAATAATAATAATAATAATAATAAAAATTTAAGAACTCGCTGAAATTGAACCAAAAAGGTAAAAAAATATATCGAACGAATCAATTTCTAAAAAAAAAATTGGTATGTGTTTGGAGGAGTGCATAATATACGGGATCATTTTCGTTAGAAACGATAATATTCGGGAAAATATTTACTAGAAATAATTTTATCCCGGAAACAAATATTAATAGGAAAATGTTACGAGAAAATAAAAGTGAGGAAAGTATATTGGAGGAAAAAATCCCAGAGGAAAATAAATTTTAAGAATTTTATATTGAAGAAAGTTTTACATAAGACAATATTTGTTCGGAAATGTATAATACAAATAATGCGCTGGAATTTATTAGTTAGGAAATTATTACACGGGAAAATAATATATAGGAATTGTATAACTAGGAAAATATTTACACGGAAACGTAATATTCAGGAAACTGTTATAAGTTTGTGACATAGATAGCGCTGGTGTAGAATTATTATGATGTAATAATATTAAAATATAAATAAATAATATTATTTATACAATAATTCTACAACAGAGCTATCTATAGAACTAATTTATAACTGTTTCTTAGTATGACATAGTGTACAACTGTACATAGTGAAAATAATAAAAATTCAAAGTTCAATCAGGGCTATGTCACTGCCTATGTTTCTGTGTAAAGTAAATAGGTGACCTTGGACGTTGAAAATAACAGCTGTTGACAAATTTTGATTACAGATGTAATCTATATAATATATAGCGAATTAACTTTACTAACTTCAAGGCGGGTCGTTGGTTTGTGTAAACAAACTGTTACCACCTTGAATGACATTTCTATAATGTTCTATGGTTTAATATAGCTCTAAAGAATTACATTAGCTCTATCTATGAGACTAGTTTATAAATTATAAAATTCCTGTATATTACGTTCCCGTTTAAAAATTTTCCCTGTTATAAATTTCCTATGAATTAGTTTCCTGTGTAACTACTTTCCTGGTATTTTATTTCCTGTGTATTTTTTTCCTGCGTTTTATTTTCTTAATTTTTTTATTCCTATGTATTATTTTCCCAGAAAATTTTTTTCTGATAAAATAATTCCCGACTAAATATTTTCCTCAATATTAAATTCTCAAAAACTATTTTCTTTTAATATAATTTCCAGATATTTTTTTAACTACATTTTACTTTCCTTGTTTTTATCATTCCTCCACATTGCTTTCCTAAGTTTTATAGTCCCTCTATGTTTGGTAAATAAAATGTTTCTATTATTATTTATTGTAGATTGATGTTATTATTTAACTATAGTTACTTATTTTATTTTTTTATTTATGTATTACGATTTTAATTTGTGAATTTAATTGATCAATTTTCGTATTTAATAATTTGATCAATTGTCGTAGGTACTACTTGCAGGCTGCAATTATTGAATAATTTATTATCACCCGTTATTAATTATTAAAAATGATCTGCTATTTACATCTATACTTATTCATTGGTGGTTCTTGGACTTTTTCTCTGGGGAAGGGGGTATCCATTTATCATAATGTATACATACATATATATAATATATTTACTTAAATTATAAAGCGTTTAATTAATTTAGATTAAATTATAGGTATATACTTGTAATAATGTTCATAAAATTTTGGAAGAGAGAGGTGGATAAAACAGCCACTGAATTTACGTAAATTCGTATACCTATTGAATTATATTTGTAATTATCTTCAGATTTTTTAAAACTCATACAGTACACTACATTTTTCAAAAAAATGTTTTGAAAAGTACGCTACACCGATGATTTTCAGCGATAAAAACATGTTAATGCAAAACTGTTAAATCTTTGATGGTTTTATTTCAGAAACTCAATTCATGAAAATTGCTGCAGGTTTGGTACGGGTATCCATCACGTTATATATCTTTATTACCTACTCGCCTCACTCACCTGTACACTACCTAGTACCTATAGGTTATGATAATACAGTAGATTAGCAGACATATTTATTATTTTAAGAGAAATAATCTTGAAATTATTTTCAAAAGGATTCGGATTTTTAATTTTCAAGATAAATGTTTTTTTTTCTCTGACAATTCAGAATTTGAAAAGCATTTTTTTAAAGATTTTTTGTCACTCGTCTATACAATAACTCAACGCATAACTTATTCTCCTTGTTTATTTATTTATTTTAATTATATCTTATTCTCATAAAATTAAATTAGACCGTGAGTTCGGATTCAGAATCATCCGTCCGACAAATCATTAACGTCGGCAGACGTACCTCCAGGAGCAGACGCGTTTCCCTCGCTCAATTAATTCTCATATATGATATATGATATATGATATATATATAACAGTCTTCGTTCTTCGACACTGATAACCGCCCCGTGCGCCCTTCTTATATAATATGTTTAGATAATGAACTTATTTGTTGTCCCGACACGGCGGAATGCCCACAAATGTTATTTGACAAACGTCTTAACACGAGCAAAACACACTCGCGCGACTAAAATATCCCCAAACCGTATAGACTATTTCCTACTCCGGGTTATTCTTGGCAGTTCCTCAAACGCTGGCTTTAAGTCTAAAATAATTCTTAACGGCTTACTTGTCTGACCAATTTGGACCTACGAAATTAATTATGGGAAACGGCAAAGATGATAAAAAAAAATAAAAAATAAAACCAACTAAAGCCTTTTAAATCACGGCAATATTGAACTTGTATAGCGAACCATATATTATATTATGGTGACCAAACCAAAAGTTATAAACACTAAACGATAATAATTATTTGATCGTCATGTTAGGTACCGTTATTTTATTTATTTATTTACATGCTCATTTTTCAAGGGTTTGTGTATAGGAAATTTTTAAGAAAGTTTCAAAATTATAAAATTAAACAATTTAGAAGTAATTTAAAATATTGGTCTCGTGTTTCTACCACGTTTTATCATTGTGTAATCACAATATTTATTAAAAAAAAAAATTTATGCAAGTGTTGAAATGGGTTCTAACGTAATTTTAGGGTAAAAAACCTATTTTAAAATCAATAAAGGACATTTTAGAGTGAATTGAATTTTGATTTTTTAAATTTATTAATTAAAAAAAAAATATTGTAATTGTAAGTCAATTTTTTTACTTTCTTAATCTTTGATAATAATTTTTAAAGTAATAAATTCCAAAATCAAAATTCTGTTCATTCCAAAATGTTGTCCTTTATTGATTTGTTAATAGGTATTTAAATTTTAAAATCACTTTAAGAATTTGTTTTAATGGTTTTGCGTAAACATATTTTTGTCGCTGAAAATCATAGGTGTAGTATTCTCTTAAATTACAGATAATGTTTTATCAAAATGCACTAGATAAAAAATTAAAAAAATATTAACATATAAATAAAAATATATAGATTTTCATATAGGATTCACGTTAATAATTTTAATAAAATATCCAAGGTAAAAAACATTAAAACATAATATCGAGATATCTCAGTAGAATATATTGTAGGGAAAGTAGTTTTTTAGTTTTTTCATAATTGAATAATAATTAAATAATGTTGATATGGTTTTATTCCCGAAGACTTTTGGCCGCTGTAAAAATTCCCCTAAATCATATCTTAAGTATAATGGTTATAATTTGAAGTAAATCAAATTGATGAAATTTACTATTTTTAAAAAAAATCATTTACAAACGGATTACTAGCGTTCAGAATATGTTTAAATGCGATGAAAATTATTTTTAAATTAAGTGAAACGAACACACACCCACTCCCGTGAAAAATATAAAAACTTAAATATACACCTGGCTATTTTTAAAAAAAAAATATCTTAAAACATATTTACCAGACAGACTTGTGAGTTCTGAAGTTTTTAAGAAAAAGTAAAAAGAATTATAAAGTTAAATATTTATAATACTATTTAATTACATCAGAAAAATGGCTTTTGAGGAGTAGGTACCTAATTTAAATGCTTACTTTTATTAATGATTTATATTGAATTAGTTGTATAATGTATTTGTATATACTTTTTCGGTGTAATATATTTTTTTTATTCTTTTTTCGTTATTTGTCAAAACATATTACATAAATATTTAGTACAAGTACAAGTGACGGCGTTGAATCATAAATTTTGATACACTAAGAGTAGGTATAGATAAATTATATTAAGAATATCATAATACCATAAAAATGGATGATATTTAGGGATTAAATAGATAGTACATTCAAATGCGTTTACAATTAAATCTATTTTTAACAAATACTTCCATTTTCGTTTAAGTACTATTTTCATAAGGTTTTCTTATATCATTTATACCCTTTTCATCTAAACGTGAAACGTCTGTGAACAATTGATCAAATTATGGTAGGTAACGATTCTTCGTGGTTTTCGTGGGAGAGATAATGATAATAATTGATTTAACACGTGAAAATCATTTCCCCGGTTTCGAAAACACGATACCTCGATGATAAAATTACTGTTTGTAATTGACACGCGGAAGCTATAAAATATGTTTAACTGTGTCGCTAGTGAATTAGTCGGTACACGTGAACAAAGTGGGAAAGAGAAGAGAGATCAGTGACCGACTATATGCATTTATATGTAATAAAACAATATTAGATGAATGTTGATTTTTTTTTTAAATATTACATAAAAATAATCATAATGTTTTGTAACAATAAATTCAAAGGTTATGTTTACAAAAAAAAAAAAAAAATAGATATAATTATCGTAGTAATTAATTGATGGTACAAACATTATAATATTAATAATATGTTTACTATAAACAATGTATAATTATATACAGAGTCCGTAATATCTTATATTATCATCAATTTTTGTTCCAGGTGTATAATAGGTACCTACAATTCGGTCAAAAAATTAATTTAGTTTATTCAAATTTTTTCATGGTATATGTTTTGAAAATCGGCCAGTATAAGTAAATTCTCCCCCTCCTCCCCCAAAAAAAATTATAAATATTATTTAAGTTGTTACTTGAGTGAAACACAAGGGTAGGTGTTTGGCAACTCGAAATTTTAAAATATTATACATTTTTTTGTACAAGTTTGTGTGATAGATAAAAATTAAAAGAAAAAATTACTTTTTAAAATTGTATTATTATTGCTATGTAGGTATAGGTGTAAAAGTATTAGCCATACAATTTCAAAAATCTGAAAGACAGAATTTGAAAAACATTTGAAGGTCCGTAAAATGAAGATTTGTAAAACACCGCCAAGATGAGTTTTAGCCAATGTGACAATTTTCCCCATCTTACATTTTTATAGTACAGCACTCATAGGCTACATGTATATGTATGGCTATATTCTAGTATAAATATTATTTATATTAATTATTCATATTAACACAATATAAATTGTCTATAATTTTGAGTAGTAATATGTGAGTATTTAACGTAAAAACTGGAAAGATAATTCAAATATAAAATGTTGTTTCTTAAATACACAGAACAAAAATATATATTCATATATAAATAGGTATTATGTATAAATTTATTATACAATTAAAATTTTAAACTTTTGCTTTACTCAATCAAAAGTGACACTTTTAAACATTTTACAGTTAATTACATAACTTGAAAATTAAAATAAATACAACTTAAATTCTAAAACTTAGTTATAAATTTGAACAATCAAGATGATACGTTCTGACATTCTGCGTATAATATATATAAATTATATTATAAATCAAATACCTTTTTCTCAAATAAAGTAAGCATATTGTTGATTTTAAAATTCCCAACTTCAAAATATTAATTAGATGAACATAATTAACAATGTTATATTTAGTGTTCAACAGTGATTTTAATAAATAGGAGTTTTCGAGGAAGTGTTTAAGAAAAGATAAAATACATATGATGTGGTATATTGTTTTTCATTTTTCAAAAGCATCGTAAATAAAACTATAAAGAATTTAAATTATTACTCTATGGTACATAAAAAAAAAACACATATTTTCTTGTCAATTCGTTTCGAGTCATTGCGTAGGGGTAGTCGTGTTGCTTAACTGATAAGACATGTAGAAATTATACCCACTATTGATTTAGTATTTTTTTCCCACACAAGTGTGAACATCGGGATCAAAATATAATGTCCCACGAGTTAATTCATAATTTATAGTGATAGAGTAAAATGTTTAAAAACAAATGTTTCATAAATTTATTGGTCAAATATAAAATGATATGTATAGTTTATCAGAGTTAATTTAATGGTCCAAAAAACAAAATAATTCTCACGCTATTTAATATTAATGGGACTATAGTAATATTATATAAATATACATGGGCCAAAAATATATTTATTTAAAAAATAACCTTGAAATATGTTATTATATAGTATTATTTTTATTTTTTTCATTAATAATTTTGAAACAATGCATTACATTTTAAATGAAAAAATAGTAATTATACACGTATTTATACAATCAAAAACTTTATTTTTAATTTATAGCTCGAGTCATTTACAACTACAAGTTTTAATAGATAATATATAATATAATATGGTGACCTTATACAATTTTCAAATATTTAACTGTAATATTTATGTAGGACCGAACTCTGTTTAGAATCGATTTTTACGAATGCAATGATTTATCATTGCTTTCAAATTCAATATAACTACCACGAGTATCATACCCAGCGAGCGAACTGCTTCCTCCTTTACTGATCAGCTGTTTTTTAAAAGGTTAAGTTCAGATATGAAACTATAGCAGGGGGCAACTTGCACCCTTAATGTTGTTTCAGTCGGTCAAATCGATTTTCAGTTTGCTAAATAATTAAGAGCTGTGTTCAGTTCTGGAAATCAGTCAGCAAAACGAATCCAGTCGGAAAACAGAAACATTTTTACTTATTATAAAAATAAGTTCAATATGTTGGCCAAATTAAGTACTCTACTCCCTAAATAAAATATGATTTCGCTACGTCCCTAATTAAGTTTATTAAATTATAAGCGTGTTTAATTAAAAGTGCTTTTTCGTTTCGTACATACATATTTATAGGTATCAGCTATCTTGGCGTAATCTATATATAAACCGGTTAAAATCATATATTTGGTATATATTACGTTCATTTGAAAATAATAATCGTATATTCACGAGGGACTGACGGAGAATATTAAAATGCACACAATAGAGAAAATACCGTGTTTCTATCGGTATAATATATGTGACATAAAATAAATTAACAATATAATACGGCATAATATATGTGGATAATAATATATGAACGTCATAAAATTATGACGACCATAAATATAGTACAAAAAATAAGTTCAGAAAATTATAATTTGGTTAAATGTAAAAAAAATTACCTAGGTATATCTTATTATTTTAGTTTTTTAAATATTTTACCTATATAATACATACAATATAATACAACACCTTCTACAAAGTATAAAATAAATGTAATAATTTAATCGTGATATATTTTATTAGATTTAAAATTCAAGGTAAAAAGGTATGTAAATACCTTAATAGAAATGAATGTTTAATTTAAGTGTTTTATTTTCATTAACGGTGAATGGTGTTAAAAAAAAAAATTTTCTCCATAAAATAATTTCTGTATTTAAATAGAAAATATATATTATAGGTATAGGTATAAGTATCTTAAATAGGTACTCATATACCTATCTACTATTTACTTATGTATAGAATTAAAAAATATTGTCATAAATGTGTATAGGTACCTATAAGTAATGCTGGGAAAGTTAATGATTTTTTTCAAAATATTAAAAATATTACAAAATATTGAAAGTTTAAAGTTAATAGATATTTTTATTCTTAAGTTAAGTTAAAAAAATGACTTATTAACTTAAGTTAATTTATATCTGTACGGATTAATACTACATTTGAGATATACAAATAAAATTAAGTATCTTAATTAAAAAAATTAAAATTAACTTAACTGTTAACTTATTAACTCGGTAGTGTCCAGCATTGTCTATAAGTAAACTCATAACGAGTCAATGAAAATATTAGCTAATATTGGTTGTTAATTTGATATTAATTATTATTACTCAGAGTCCAAATAAAATAAGTCAAAAAAATTGTTTAAAATTCGAGGATGATAAAAATAAGTAGGTACATATAGAGATGTCCATGCCTACTTAGCACAATAATTTCGGACAACAGTGCAATGTCTAGATCCAAAGACAAGCGCTGTCTTACCGAAAATAAATAAATACGTAAGTAGATATATAATAAATGGTCACCATAAATATAATATGCAAATCGAATGCAAAAACAGTATAATTAACGATATTCCAGGGTCCAATTAACAGTAAAATAAACAGGTTTTGTTTTAATCAGACTCATAACTGATATGCGTATATTATATATTGGTACATAATATTATAATAGTTCTCACACTGGAAATCGAACATTTCTAACGATTATAGAGAGCGCCAATTAAACACGAAAAACTGGCGTAAGCTATTACCTATGTACGCACAAATATATGTATAAGTACCTGCCAGCTATCTATAACGAGTTTATATATGAATTTCAAAAAAATACCATTCCTAATTCCTATACCTATATAATAATATAATGTACACGTATACCTATTTTAACTAACACGAGTATAATAATGATTTACGTAAATCGTTCGTAATTTGTACAAATTATGTAATGTTTTCCATAGTTTTCTGTACATAATATTATTATAATAGTTGAATCTATAAAAAAAAAAAAATATATATATATATATATAATACCTATCTACATATTATATTATATACATAAAATGGACACACGAATATTAATCACAACACATTAATTATCGTTGAAAATTGATAAAAAAAAAAAAAAAAAAAAAAAAAAAAAATAATTATTATATTTCAAAGGCTTCTATCTGACCTTTGTACATTAAACGATAGGATTCTCGGCAATACGAACCCCACTCGCACATTATTATAACAACTATATATATAATAATATGTACATATATGAAATCGACCTAACAGAGCACCGCCGCCGTCCCATTTCGGTCCCCGAAACTTGCATAATAATACTGCAAACTCGAAAATTATCAAACGACCGTCATTTTTTATATTTTATTTCTTTTCAATTATAAAACTTCGCGAAAAGCATCGATAACGCGAACGTATTACATTATTGTGATTTATAATATTGTGTTGAGTAAAAATTAATAATTTAAAAAAATTCTAATAATCGAAATTAATTAGAAAAACTTTTTCGTTGAAATTAGCATAAAAATATATTATAAAAGGAATGGGTTTTAGTTTTGTTGTTCGTATATAATATAATTATACCAAACATAAAATCGAATATTATAATATAATATAATTATTAATTATCTATATAGAAGCGAGGAAGACAATATTAAAAGTAAATAAATATTCATTACAGGTGATAAGTAGTATTATGGTGTTAGTAGGTATATAATAATATAATTTAAAAAATATATATATATATTACAAAAGCGTAGACAATTAGCCAGTTTTAGTTCATTATATAGAAATGTTAAAACGTTAATAAGCAGTTTGAAAATTCATCTGTTAATGAAGCGTTTATTATTATTATTATTATTTTTTTTTTGTATAATTAAAACTCCTTAAATGATAATTTTAGTATACTTAAAACAAAAAAATAAAATAAAAAAAATAGTCGCAATCAAACACAAAAATACGTTTTTAGTAATATTATTTACTCCACGAAAAGTGTAAAAAAAAAACTTATAACACGAATGAATAACGAAAATGTTTGATGTTTTCTTCCGATGAATAAATAATAGGTACTCTTACATATATTATTCAAATACTTACGGATTATATGTCGACTACTTAAATGATATGATAACGTCGACGTATACGCGGATTATTTCGACTATATCGCCTTATTACAAAAATTAGATTAGGTCGAATTAACCGTTATTTTCAAACACGAAATTTTAGTTTAAAAATTGAACGAAATAATTTTAAAATATTTGGTCAGTAAGGGGTGGAAAAAAATTTTGTTCCTCATATAGGATATATTCAATTTGAAAGCATAATCATTTCTTACGGTAAAATTGTTCTGAACGGATCTTCGGCTTAATAATTTAAAAATATTTAATTTTTAAAAATGTTTGAAAATATGTATTAGCGTATATATAATATAAATAGCATAATTATATTCTGTGAAAATTTAAAATTGTATTATCGGAACTACTAAGAAATAGTCAGTTTTTTTAGGGTAAGGTGTAAATTTGACTTTTTTGATAAGAGGTTTGGATAAAATCTCATATAGCATGTTTAGATAAAAACTTGATGGGCTGTTTGGGTAAATATAATAACAAACGAATGTAAAATGAACTCAATTAAATGTGAAGTCAAAAATTTCTACTGAAACGATTCCATAGGAAAATTATGATACGATACTGAATTATCGAATGCGTATAATTCAGAAATACTAAATTAGACTACAAGTAAAAATTGAGCGTGAAATTTTTTCCATAAATTATTTGTTAATTTATTTTATGAGCTATGACAATAGTTAATAATTATTATATTAGATTAAAAATATATATTATAACCTAACCTAATAGTAGGTATCATATTTATTCAAACAGGCTATCAACTTCGTTGAAAATATTATCCAAACATGCTATCAGACTTCAGCTAAAATTTTATCGATTTTACCCAAATGGGTTGTGGCCGGAAAATCGAAAAATCCCTCTTTAATTACCAAAAAATGACCTCCTTAATGTACCTTCCTGTTTAAATTTGCTACCGGAAAGTGGATACACATGTATACCGATTGGATCAAGTTTTCCGGTCAAAAAGTTATTCACAGAAAAATAAATAAATAAACATCATTGTAAAACCATTAACTTTTACAGAATCTACAATAAAAATGTATACTACAATAAATTATAAGATCGTTTGACGATTATCAAAAAGATGCTGTTAAACTGAGCGCTTCAAGAATCAAGAGCATTTGCCGGAGTACTTCCAACACGGTCAATTTATTCTAATAACCATCTTGGAATCTAACTTATGATATTATACAATAGTTGGCCTTTAGAAAATGGATATTTTGAAGTGCGTGTAACGTGAAAGTAAAATATTTTTAGTTACTTATACAATTTTTTTAAAAATAGTTTTCTATGAATGTAAACTTAGATTTTTTACAATAATAATAGTAATCTATCTGGTATATAATATTATATTGTTAACTGAGTTAGCCGTAATAGTCTTGATTAATTCTTGGTCGTCGAGATAATATGTACGAGTATATTATGTGCACCAAGGAAATGTATTCCTCGTCCTAAACGTGATAAATCGTACTCATACCTATATTCAGTATATTCTGCAGTAGCTATTGTCATACATTTTTTTATTTTTAAAGAAAGTATACGTTTAAAATGACAGGGGAGGCATAACTTAATGAAATAATACATGCGAGAATAAATAATAATTAATTATTATAATTAAAATAATAATATTAGTTTATTAATTAGTAATAATTAATGACTATGATGCGTTATTTAAAAAAAAAATAAATAATATCAATAATGAATTCCAAAAAAAAAAAAAAAAAAAAAAAAAAAAACGTGGTTTTGCTATACGGTGTAATATGTTTTTTTTTCCGTGACGACATATTTTACATTTTTTCAACCATTATTTACATTCGCAATGCCTATCTAATAATTCACTATATAATAATAATAATTTGTAAAATATAAAAAAACACAACATATCGATACAGACGGTTAAACAGCAGCTTTCTTTGCACGCGTGCAATATACAATCCTCTGCGGTTTATGGTCCGACGACCAATCGTTACAATACTATATTATGACGTACACACGCGATTGTCGTCGGTATATATACCTAGGACTTCCGGAAAATATCGAAATGTTTCATCATTAAAAAAATTTAATTTTCCCTCCTGTCTGCAGTGTATAATATGTAATGACAACAGAATACAAAAAACACATTGTTCGAACACATTCGTAACACTATATATATATATATATATATACATATGCACGTCAACCTAAAATAATAATTATAATAATATCCCTTCCCCCCACTCCACTATATCCAAAAATAACGTCTGTGTTTGGAGGTGAATTTTATCCCCCGCACGATTATAGTTATATTCGTAGGTATATATGACAAAAATAAAATATAACAAATAACAAGGCCTTCAGAAAGCCACCATAGAAAAGAGTCCATATACAATTTTTAATTAGTTAATAATTAGCAATAGTTTAAAAAAAAGTTTTCATTTGAATAAATGAAAGTTACCCAACTTCATCGTGTTCATAGAAAACTAACAATTTAATTCTACTTTTTATTTTAGTAATATATTAATGTATGTGTTCAAGATTGTTTTGTTGTACACATTTTGCGGGCGATAATTATTCCGTTTTTTAGAATCGGGTACCCCTCTAGTCCCACATTTGCGAATATTTGTAATGTAAAATAAATATATATGAGTATAGCAATAAATTAAAGAAAAAACTTAATTATACTTGTCAATGCACAAAACTGTTAATCATAAGTCACAAAACTAAACATATATAGAATAATATAATAGTATAGTGGTACTATAAATTATAATATCGATTAGGATAACTTATAATATACAAATTACGTGTACATATATACTACATGATAGGTATAGTGTGATCAATGACCATATTTGGTTAGCAAGTACAAAAGGGGGATACTCGTTTAAAATTTTAAAATATCACTTCTTTACAGCACGATAAATATATTTTTTAAATATAAATTTATTTTTATATTAATTCACAATATATGTCATAGTATACTATGTATACAGTGGCGTATACAAACGGGTAGAGGGTTTTTATATCCCCTTTCACCTCATTTTTATTGACATTTTTTCTAATATTTATAAATTGTTAATAATACACCGAACACTTAAAAGAAAGTTTTTATTCTTAAAAAAAAAAAAACTTATAACATATACGACTGTGGCTGAATAGTAGGTACATAGGAGTAAATACTATTATTTATAGTTGTATACATTTTACTAGGTCCGGCGAAAAAAATTAACTTTTCACTACTTAGCCAATTCGATCTACGGACCTCAAAAATCGTCACGACATCCTTGACCTCCCTCTCTACTCTCCGGAAATGTATTATATAATATATACACACATAAATAAACTATAAGGGGTACGAGGAACGAAATTTTGTATGGTTCGCTTTCTGTACAATATATATACATTCCCAACCCCATATGAAAAATCCCTGTGAACGCCGCTGTATGTACTCGTATGATGTATACGGTACATTAGTAACACGTTTTTTGGTTATTGTAAAGACTATTTTTTGCTCTGTGGGATATGTATATTTTACAAATGAAAAGACGACCGCCCGCACAGAACCATATGATATTATTGGTCCTATTGTAGGATATAAAGTAAATCGTGGAAAACGTCTATATATTATGTATAATCATTCGAAATATGTTTTAATGTTTTCGTATTTAAACGATACTTTTTTTGATCCTATTTAAAAAAAAAAAAAAAAAACGGTCATAGAAGTATACTTGACGCAAAATATACGGTAAAACTTAATGTAAATTCGTTTTTTTTTCATACGAAAATCATAACGAATATGTATTGGAGTATATCGCGGTGTTAATCTATTCAATATTGCAGTATTTTTTTAATTTTTTTTTTTTTCATTAATATTCTCGTCTATTATTTCGAGGAGGTGGACAAATTTTCATTTGAAGCTCTCAATGCCCCCTATATATATATATAGTACAGTTATATTTATTTAAACACCACATGTACCATTAATATAAAGTGGCCGCTGAACCGACCACTTTATATTACTATTGGTAACGCTTATAAGTATACTTGGCTAAGCATAATAGATATATCTGGGGTATATTATAATATGTATATAATATATATACATCTAAATGTATCTAGGCATTACGGTGGTCTTTTAAGTAGGTATGAAAATATTTTCATCGAAACTTGATATCGTTCGCTTCGAAAAAAAAAAAATTATACGAGTACATCCAGTTTGAGATACGTACGAGTATACATAAAAAAAAAAAAAAAAAAACGTTACGCAACTGGGAAACCAATTATTATATTATAATATATATGCCTATACACATGCGGACGCGTGTAATGGTCGGTAGCGGTATACAGTACATATATATATATATATATATACACCTAGTCTACTTACATATTAAATTCTGATTTCCTCGCTCGGTTCTCAAAGAAAATATAACGTTATATATAGCCTACAGTCGTTTTTATAATATCTCGTTTATTTTTTTCGAAAATTACTTTTTTTCTTTCTAAGCGCGGTTTCTTTTTTTTGTAATATTACGAAACGAGAAACGGACAGGTATTTTTGATACACATTTACCATACAATGTGTATAAATTATTTTATATCGTGTATATAACTATTATATAGGTATCGCATTGCTATGGTCGAATAACGTCCAAGCCCGAGAGTCCTATAACGGTCGTCGAGCGCGTGGCATGACCGGGTATAATTCGGTATACCCGTGTGTATATAACACGTGGAAATAGACAAAAAAAAAAAAAAAAGAAGCAAATCGCTAATATCTCTAGAAATCGACAATGTGCATAATGTGTACATTATGTATTCGCGTGCGATCGCGACGTGAGCCGTTACGGGGCCCCGGACGAACGCCACGCCGCCCTTGCGGTTCGGTACCAGATGGTACGCGGCCGTGCTCGCCGGGGCCGCGCGCTCGGTCGGCCGGGTTGGGGGGAAGGGGGCCCGTGGGCTCTTGGACTTACCTAGGGTGATGGGCAGCTCCCGCCATCTGGTCTTCTTGCCTTTCTTGCCCATTATACATCTAAAGACGCATGTGATGTCTCGCCGACGGTCCGGGGTAGGTGTGATAATACTATACGATTGCAGTGGATATAGACGACGACGGGACGAACGTCGCCGCAGCAGTGCAGTATTATTGTATCCGGTCGGCGCGCACCGTGCACCGTATGTCGGCGATTATATTGGCAATCGACGCGGATTTTCGAACGGAAATTGTTCACGTGAAAACGTTTTTATTTATTTATTTATTTTTTTTTGTTTTTTTTTTTTTAAAATATCCTTTTTTTTGGCGATCTTGAAAAAAATACGCGCGTATTTCGCCCCGACAAATGCAATAATCGTACGTGTCGTATATATCTGCTGCCGACGAGCGAATACGGCCGGGCGTAGTCGTCGTCGCACGCGCACACACACACTCGCAGGCCGGAGAGATGTTATTATTATTATTCGGCGCGACCGTATCGCGCGCGCGGGCGGAACAGAGCGCCGCCGGTAGGGCGGCCGTGGCGTTGGCGGTCGGGCGGCGGCGAAACACGGGACGGACCGCTGTAGAGACGATACGCGCACAGCTGTGCGACGTGGCGGTGGTGGTGGTGGTGGTGGTGGTGGTGGTGGTGGTGGTGGTGGTGGTGCTCGGTAGAACTGGGAGTGTGCGAGAGGGAGAGACAGCGAGGTGGAGCGAGAAGGGACGTGTGCGCGCGCGACGACCGGCAATCGAGCGGCTTGAATGGAATCGGACGCGATCATCACGCACACGGCATGGAACGCTGCCGCCGCCGCCACAGTCGCTGCCGTCGTTGCCACCGCCAACACCCGGCGTCGACGGCCGCCCCGGCGGGCAACACCGCGCAAACGCGCCGCCCGTTTACCCAAAATCACGAGCCCCGAAAGTCCAACGTTTACGTATAATATATTATTATTATTATTTTACAAGTATAATATATACGTACGCAAATATATTTTTTTGCTATAAAGGCCGACGATATACAATACACGACCATCGACCTCGATCATCTCTTTTTATCCTTCTCGAAAAAATTTGTGGTGATTGTAAGGATCTAAAAAAAAAAAAAAAATACTTGAAAATAATATTTTAAAATTTAATTTTAGTTAAAAAAAATTAATTCATAGGACGTTACACTAACGAATTTTGATAGCGGATTACATAGTACTTTCGTGATTCAAATGCTATATCAAGTCTACAATAAACATTGAGACGTAAATTATACACGATAATAAGATAGTATACTAACCTGCAAGGTCCAACAATTTTCGACCGGTCCGTTCCAAGGATTTTTTCTTAAGACCAGCCAGCCCCGGAAAAAAAGCTAAACGCTTATAATGTCCGGTAAAAAAGCACTTGTCCGTCACAGTCCAAAAACAATTTGTTGAAAAATCCTTTACCCGGCCCGAAACAAATTAAAAACTCAGTTCAGCCCTAACTTATTTTTCGAAATCCTGCCTACCGAAAAATTTTACAAAAATAGCCCAAGCCCAGCCCGAACAAACTTTTAAGACTTCAAAAAGCCAGGTCCGGCCCTTTCTTTTTTTTCTCAAGACCCGGCCCGGTCCAATTTCAGTACAGTGAAGTGCACGGGCTTTTTAAGGTCTTGGACCAGGCTCTGCCCTGGCAGGTCTTTAGTAAATAAACACCATTGAAAACATGAAAACTTTTTCGATGTTTTGTTGGAATTTGATTTTAAAAATAACGTTTTATATATTATATATTAAAATTAGATATTTTATCAAATACGCCTTTTTCTATATACTATATTAAAATCGGCTTCCAACAAAATATTTAAAATATTCTATTCTAATATAATTAAAATTGATGACATTTTATTTGTATTTATTTACTTATTTAGTCAATATTATTATATTTTGTATAGGTTAGTCAACGTCAAAAAATGTATTTTAGGAGTGGCAAAATTTTTATTTTTTTTTTATTTAGCCGGTCCTGACTTATTATTATTCAAATGGTGGTATAATTTTGTTTCTACGTTTTTTTAAGTTTAAAGCATATGAATGTATTATTATCTTTAATAAATATGCTGATATTACAAAACAATTAAAGTGGTACTGATACAGGTCATTTTATAATTACTTCTAATCATATTGAAATATTTTTAATTTGTTTTATTTTCATATTTCTTAAAACGTCATAAAAATTGTATATAATAAATCCCTTGAAAATCGGGTGTGTAGCATCCTCTTAAATAATAACAGCAGTTAGTAAATAGGAGGTGGAGCACGTCATAACATATTATTATATTATTTCAGTAATATATTATAGTATAATATTGTAACCATGACAACTTTATTTGTTATATTTAGTATATTTCCATTATAAATACAGAAGTTTAAGAAAATCAAAAAATTATTCCTTGAATGCGACATTTATAGAATGAATTTGAAATCAAAAAATTCAACACACCAAAACTTTTAATCGATTTATTCTACTTAGATAGTTGATTTAAGAAAATAAATTTTTTATTATAAAATCAATAAAAACTTAGCTCCACTCAAAATCTAAACTTTTAATTAAAAAATGTCTGAACAGAAAAAAATATTTATGATCTTAAAACTGAAAAATAATCTAAAATACGAGTATAAATATATAAAAAATTAAAAATATCCAAAATGTTAAATTATGCTCCCCAGAAAATGTATTTAAATGTAACAAATTTGTGGGTTGGAAAGAATCATATCCCTGTATGTATTAAAAAAAAATTTAATTAATTTATTAATTAAACATTGAATTATCCTAAATATGCACTGAAATAATTTTTTTTTCATGCAAACAACTTTTTGACCAGAAGACTTGATACAATAATTATGTGTTATCACACTTTCAGATAGAAAATTTTATCAGAACAGTAGTTTAAAAACGGTAATTTTCAACTGTTTTGATAAACCACAAGAAATAACTGAAATGGGACAACAAAAATTGGGTTATTTCCTAATTATACCAGAAAAAAATTGTTTCTAAAAATTTCAACTATTCACACACTTACAGATTTTGTTTATTATTATAGACAAACCAATTTTTATTGAAATTAAAAACATATTATCGTTTTTAACAAACGGTTTGTTTATTTAATTATATTGATAACTGTTTCATCCAACTAATAAACGGAATTATGCATCTTAAATGTTCATACTACACTTTTATTTATTAATTTGATATCTCAGATAAGTTAACACGTTGAACTACTAATTATTGTTCATAAATCATTAGTTCAAACCCGCAGGTGGATTCATAGTAAATTTGCCACAATGTATATGGGTTGATACATTTTTCAATAATTATATATAGGTATATTATGTATACTTATCGATATCTTATAAATTTATGTTACCTAGTTATCTAGATTCTAGAACAAGAAAATTTGTAGATATGGTACCACGATTAGTTTGTTAGCCATACATTAATGAATATTTTGTTGTTTCAGTCTAACTTCTTTCTAATATTACCAAGATATTTCATTAAGTGCATAGTATGCATTTTACTTTTATACATACATTATCCAAAAAATTATTTATAATTCCTTTCAAATTCAATAAATCTGCTACCTGCAGTATCCTATCCGACTCTACGTTTTTAACGCTTAAGGAAACTACTGGAAAGTCAAGTACATGAAATCACCTCTTTATAGTATCAACTAGATTCAATTATTACTATCTAAAGAGCTTTTTACTCCAAAACTCCTATATTCGACTCCTTTTGTTCGAAAAGTTGTTTACAGAAAATTAAAAAAATATCATTGTTAAATCATTAGCTAAAATTTAAATAACGATAGTACAACAATATTTACATAAGTCCTAAAATTTTAAAAACCTCGAAAACTCGAAAAAAAAAATAGAAAAAAATCGTTATTAGAATAAAGTAGTACCTATGCATCAAAAATATTGTGTTAACCATTCCGAAAAAAAAAAAAAAAAATGCAATATGGTTAATTGAATCCGAGTTCTACAATTAATTATATTTAAGGTGCACATTTCCGTTTATTAATTGGTTGGAATTGCAATTATCAATGTAATCAAATAAACAAACCACTTGGGAAAAACGATATGTTTTTCAATTTCAATAAAAATTGGTTCGTTAATAATTAATTGTACATAGTATGTACCTATTAGGTATACAATATAATGTCTAATATATTATAACGTATACGTCGAACGTACCTATATATTATTATGCGGTGGCTTTTCGACTTTAAGATAATACGTACATACATAAGAGGAAAGAGGAATATACAATATTATGATAGGCCAAGTACTATAATAATAATATACGTTACATATAGTATTTATGGGGTTACGACCTAAATATAATAGGTTTCCGAGATACGTGTTTTTGGTAAAAAAATAAGATTATACTTATATAGGTATAATGTAGTACAGCTATACACGTGTTCATTTTTCAATCCAAACACATGACGTTTGATCGATAAATGCAAACACGTGAGTTTGGTTTGTTCGAATTGGACGGTTTTCGATAGTATATATATTGAAAAATAATCCCTAAATGTCGAAATAATTAATAAGGCACCGCTAAAAAACATCGAAAGCAAGATATGGCTGTATATGTATGTATATAGTATATAATACGAAAGTATGACTATAATAATGCGATAAAATAAAATACTAATTTTCGATGATATCATATATATATATAATATACGTTATCATTAATTTAATTATTTCTAAACGTATATAATAAATTATTCACTCGTATATTGTATATAATTGGGAACCCGATCGATTAAGGTTTTGAATTCGTTTTTACTATTAAAATATAATATTCCAATATACTATTTTATAATACAGCCTATACCAGGGGAAAAAATTGTGGGTAAAGATGAAAATTTTGTCGATTATTTTTGTGGAACTAGGTTTTCAAAATAATTTGTATTTTTATACTTTTTACATTTTAATATTTATATATTTGTGGGTCAACCGTGGTCTAGTGGTCAAAATACGTATTTCAGCGCACGTGATCACCGGTTCGACCTATATATATGTATTATTATTATTTATATGCTGCCTATATTCTATTTACATTATTAATATTTTATTTATTTATTCTTCTTTGGTGTGACTGATGGTCGAGTGGTCGAAACGCGTGTGTATTTCTTTGTATGAGATCCGCGGTTCGACTTTCAGATAGGAAATGAGGTAGCCAACGAGGGATTTTTCTCAGTGGTGGAGTCTGGTCTCTGGTGCAAACCAGCCATAATTACCAAACCCGTCAAATAATTTAGTAGCTATGCTTTTCATAGATATCAAGAATACTATCTTCGACTCCCTTAATTTATGAAGGTGCAAACCTGAGCATGTTCGAGTTTGGGAAATAAGAGGATATAAAACTGTTAATTTATTTACAATTGATTATTTACCAAATACACCTTTTTCTGTATTATATTTTAAAATGATTAATACGATTTTTTTAAATCGACTTCCAACAAAACATAGTTTAATATCTCATCCTTTCAAATGGTGGTACAATTTTGTTTCGACGTTTTTTTAATTACACGGCATTTTAATTGCGTAATAATATATATATTTTTTTAAATAAATATCGTTATTACACAACAATGAAAACTAATACTGACACAGAATATTTATAAATTACTCTTGAAATATTTTTCATTTGTTTAATTTTAATTTTTCCTGAAAATTTCTTAAAATTGTCTATACAAAACACCTTAAAAATGTAGCGTCTATACATTTTAAAAATTGAATTTTAAATCACCATTATTTATTTATTTATTTTTTTTTTGGCAATGATTTTTGACTTTTAAATAAATTAAATTTCATAAATTAAATTATTTTCAAAACAATATCAATTCAATCGACACAATTATATTTTCACCATTAGCAGACATTTTGTTCGTTTAACAATATTTTTTATTCGTAATTTTTTTCAATATCTATTGTTATATAAAATAGATAGTTAAGAAGACTTAACAAAATAACTTGTCATTTATGTAAAATTAACTATTAGGAGGATAAAATAATTATTGTTTTAACAAAATGTACCTGTATAAAAATGATATATATACTTTTTTTTATTGTTATGTGGATATAAAAGTTATTATTTACGAAATGATATGTTTATCGATAGCTAATAGTATTTATATTATTGTAATAATAATTGTGTCATTGTGATAAAATATTGTCCATGATGTAATAAATAAAACTGTTGTCATTTTCAAGTTTTCAATCGTATTTTTTCAGTGTATCTATATATATATATAAATTAACTGAAAAATCATCCGGTATATATGTAGGTTTATGTATAATTCAAGTATTTCAAGACAATTAAAAAATTATTTCAGTGAACTTACTCGATCCGTATTTAAGTATACCTATAATTCGCAAACCCTCAGTTTTCAAGGATGTTTACACCGTTTTCCACCACTGCACTATAGGCGCTAGTGCAATATTATTGCACCACATGACGTATTGAATAATATATATATGTATACGTTATGTGGTTATGTGGTTATACAAGCGTAGGAGTCACTTTTAAAATCCGTTTATAGTTTTTTGAATATAATAGGAAATGCAATTACATAATACATGCATTTGTTTTTTTTGCCAACGTCAAAATGTATTTCCATTTTTCAAAATATTGTTTATCCAAAATTTTGTTTTACGCTCAAACAATATTTATCCTCTATAATTTAGCAACATTTTCACTTTTACTTTCCACGGATAATTTTTTTTTATGATAAACTGAAATTACATTGGTTTTAAAATTTTAAAAACATTTTGAATAAAAAAATTTCTATACGTATGCAGTACCGCAGACTATCCGCCTAATATGTACCTATAAAAACATATATAACAATAAAAAATATTATCTATGTCAATAATAGTTTCGATTTTTTAACGATCAATGGTTATAACTTTATGGTTGTGAATTTAAAGTAGGTATATACATTTTGTTTTATTTGATTATTGTAAGACATTATATATGTAGAATGTAGACGTATAATTTTTTGATATTTTGAGTTTATGGGTAATATTTTCATTTCATATATTGAATTTTATGACGTTCATAATTATATTTATATAATATATATTTTTTTAGTTTTTAAGTATTTTGCGCGGGCTATATAAAATGTATACTGTATCTATAAACCCTAGGTATACAAATCGAGATGAATATTAAGTAGGTACTATAATTTATTTTAATATACATATATATTATTATATTTCCTAACTAATATGAAAAAATTAGTGTATCGACCGAGAAATCACACATTGATCATATTTTTTTGGCAATATTGTTATTAAATAACATACCAATATATATATATGTGTGTGTGTGTGTGTCTGAGTATTTGTTTAAATTAAATGTATTTGTTTATATTATTTTATAATAAATTAAAATGTATTATGTGTATATTTTAAATCTACATTTTTTAGTATTTGAAATGCATTCTTTTCTTTTGAAATTTGAAGGAATTTTTAATTTAAAGTAAAATAATAGTCTATAATGCATTTTATTCACAACACCACCAGCTATACAACTTATAACATTTGTCTCGAGTTCCAACTTCCGAAATCCATAGAAAAAAATAAGTGCACTCATCGGGTGTCAGTATGGGTGGAAGCACTTCGCTTATTGAACAGGATACTCTTAATGAATGTATTCCATTTATATTGCATGAATATATTGTATAAAACGATACTGAGTGGAGCTTCAGTCTTAATATACATAAATTTTGATTTGACGAAATCGTATTTGGCCGTTTTTACGTCATTTTTCGGTAGTTTCTCCTACCGCGTTTATCGAAAATGGTCAAAAATGGCTTCTCTAAAGTACAAACTAGATACAATTTGCTATCGGGAAATGAAGTGACATATACAGATTAGTTCGTGTCTTCTGATCAAAAAGTTGTACACAAAAAAAAAATAAAAAATAAAAATTTAAACATCATTGTAAAACTACTAGCTTCTTCGCTCCGCTCAGAATCTAAAAGAGCCATGACGGGGGATATGACACCCTTATCCCCCCTGTGAGCACGCCCCTGAGCTATAGTACATATCAAATAGGCATTTATCGTTTAGCTTTTATACATATTATACCTTACCTCATACTGTACAACAGTTTGAAAAATAATGGAACAATTTGCAAACATTTTCGTTTATGGGGACCTAATTGGCCAGAAAATTGTCAACATCTATCCGAGGTCTAGAATTTATAACCGTTTTGGATTTATTGGGCACGTATTAGCTTACCCTTAATATATTTCTATAACCGTACGCTATATAATCGATATTTCCACGTTAAATATAATGAATAATAGGTAATATCTTATAAATACGATCCTAGATATTATATTTGGACTTTGCAATTTTTCTCAAGTATACGATCCTATTTACATTACTATGTATGTGATAAACCAACAATGTGTTATTTGATTTCGGACGAAAAAACATATTATAATATTAATAAAATGTACCTATAGTAATATCGCTCTTTCGACTTCGGGGGTATTTTTTAATAACAAGTCCAGGAAAGGTAAACGGATTATGATCCTCCGAATTTTTTTTAACGTGATAATTTTTTTCAAGTATAGCTGTAATGTAGGTAGTATATAATTTACATTGCAATAAACATTTTTTTTCAAGTCATTTTCTTTTTTAACACGATATAATCATATCATGCGGTACATAAGTGCTAATTAAATTGAGAGGGAGCTGAAAGAGACCTATAGTCCACAGACACTATTATATACATATGTATACATACTCTTCAAACCACTTTCGAAATCGTGAAAAAGTATTTATCTTTTGTTTTTAAACATTGTGATTACTAAACTTCATAGTTTGGTATGAAAATGTATAAACTTCCCTTAATTTAGAGCCAGTTTCTATCTATATATTTTATATATAAAGAGGTATATACTTTTGTTACATAATTAAAAAATAAAATCGTTTGTCATATAGTAAATAAATGTAGGATTTAAATATTTTTTGTGTATCGTACCTATAATACGGATCAGTATTGAGTATTATCTAGGTATTTTTTTATTTATTTTTTATCTTATCTAGATACATAATGAAATGTATCTAAACAATTATCTTAGATCAAAATTTCGCTTATCTAAGTAAAATAATATATTATGAAATAAAAAAAAAATGTTTACTCGGGTTTTATAATTTAAATAAATAATAATACAATGATAAAGCTTTTAATTTATAAAATACATATATATATATATATATAACGTGTTAACTGTTTACTCTATATTAATATAATTGGGTGTTGTAATTTTGTAAGTTTTCCGCATAATATTGTGTATATCATCATATAAAATTGTATATCATTTGTGTTTCCCTAAGATATGCTCCATTTTCTTTATGAAATCTTTATACCTTTGATATTGACTATGTATAGAAAACTCCATAATTTAATTGTGTTGATACTAAATAATAAAATTATTTAATTTTTATAAAATATTGTCTGAAACATAACCCCCGATAACAAAACATAGTAGTACCTACACCTAAACTATTTATAGTTATAGAACTGTTGATACAAATAGTCAAACTAATTTAGACAAACTAAAATATAACTATTTGGTTTTTTTTAAATATATATTATCTTGTTTTTGGTTGTGTAACAATGTTTATTAAAATAATTATTCAAAAAATATATACATGTATTTTATGTTTTAATTTTAAGTATAAAGTTAATATCCATATTCAATTCTAGTAAATAAATCTACAAGAAAAGTAAACACTAATTTACCACCTCCAGTGACAATACATACACACATGGTTTTAAATTTCCATATGAATTAGTATAAAATATAGGTACGTAAAGTATACCTACGTAGATTATTCAGAATCGTTTAAACAACTAATATTGTTATATTATATTACCATTTTATACTTGCATATTTTTTTAAAAATCATATTTCGAGAATAATAACCGTAAGAAGTTAAATGTATAACATGTAACGAACCCCATAGGTATTTTTGAGACAAGGAATAGGAATAAATCTGTCATCCAAATATTCATTGAGATGGTTAAATAATCTTATCTTAGTGTCAACCGAGTGGAGACGGGGGAGAATGGGCGAAACAGAAACGAACGAACCACATGTTCTTAACTAGGATAATACTATTAAAAAATATAAAATATTTATCCAAACTGCAAGCCGCAATAAGTAGGGGGCGTACGTAAGTTTGAAAGACTTAAGACAAAATTAATTAGAGTGAGAATTTAACACAACCGAGTGTACTTCCAAAAAAAAAGGCATCTGATAATCAAAAATCTGTTAAAAAGCGATTACACTCTCAACCAATGAAACTACTTTATACTTAAAACAGATTTATGGATTTATGGAGAACGGACCCCAAAGTATAAAGGTCACAGTTGGTCAAGCCTATATAACCAGCCACATGATGACGTAGGACTTTAGTTTAGAAGTGAGCTCGTCACTGGAATATTAATTTTTTTACACTTAAAATATCTCTTCAGGACTCGGTCGAATTTTGCATTTTGTATTTTTTTTTTCAAGTATCAAATACTATTGTGAACTACCATAATAATTAATTTGATATTTTGTGTGCGTACAATAAAATGTAATATAAATTTGACAAAAACTTTGTTGTTTAATTATTTATTTAAATAATCCTTCAATACTATATCTCTGGATTAGTGTGCTCTGAGGTTCAAGGACGCGCACGTTACAATATCATAATATATAGATACATATTTTCAAAACGTATAGAAAACTAGTACCATGCTTGAAGATTTTGGAATTTTTATATTATTAAGTTTATAAATTTTTATGGAATAATTGTAATCATTATTTTATACATTAATACTAAACAAATGTATCTATGTTTTAAAAGTTTATCTTTTTTTTATCTAGATGAAAAGATATATTTTATATTTTTATCTTTTTATAGATAATATACATTTTAAATATCTTTTATCTTTATTTAGATACAGTTTTATCAATTATATTTTATCTTTATCTTAGATACATATTTAGTTATTTATGCTCAACGCTGATACGGATTAACAAAAATAATGTGTATTTGCGGGAAAAAAATAATAAAATAAAACATCTGTTTCAATAAAATAAACTTCTCAATAAACAGTGGATACAATTATAGGTACATGTGTATTTATGACGAGACGTTTGTCTGACAGGTTCACTACACGTGTAAGAAATTAGTACACGCCAGTTAAAAAATGAGAGTTGGAGGTAATGTGGATATTTTTATTTCGAATAAAATCATCTGGAGAACACTTTAAGCTAAACGTGTAAACGTGTTTGTAGCACACGGGTGGTATGCAAGACAGATCCCCCATGATCTTTTTTTACTTTCTCGTATTTTTTGTATAATCAGTTTTACGCTTTTATCACGATGACATTTAGTATGAGAAACATAATTCTTGTCAAAATTATAAAAATGTTACGTTATATAATCACATAATTTAAAGTAGATTTTTCTTTTTAAATCAAAAATTTTAATTTACATAATATACATATATATAATTATTATATGGGTATATCTCAAATGCTAAGCGAATATTGTTATTTAACCTGTTATAATCCGATTAATTTTCACTAATGATGATTTTTTCTCATTTTAAAAATTAAAACTTTTTTTTTAAATACTAAAGTTGTTTTAATTTTATATAAACTGCTATTGCTGCAGATTACTAGAAAGTTTACAAATTTTTTTTTTTTTAAACTACTTCACATATATATATATGTAATAGAATCTTCTTGATATCCTTAATGACATATCAATGGCAGTCCATAAATATTATATATCAATCACTTTAATCGAAGTACTATAGACAAAGTTACGAAAACAATTCAACAAATCACGTACCACTATTACCCACACGATTAACAATTTTAAAATTGTATTTATTTGTAGAATAAAATAAATACCAGCTTATCCACAAAATATTTGGAATTTATTTTTATTGTTTTAAATTTTTTTTAAATGCCAATTTCCACCATTCTCTCCTTTGAAAAATCAAATCAAATGATTTTAATTACGTATCTTATTTCAGAGATGAAATCAGTGGCGTATCCTAAGGTAGGCAAGGGAGCTGTAGATATCCTTAATACTTACTGTGTTTTTTTTAGCTCTTTATAGTTTATACTATATCATTGTTTGTGGTTGGTATAAGAATTGAAATTTATTGTCTAAAAAAAAGTTAAATGCTGGATAAACAAATTGATAATATATTTACGAGTACTTATTTAAGTACATTCATATACTTTCTAATAATAAAAAGTAGGGCTGTAAATTTGTCGCAAATGCATTTTCTTTTTGCTTGTTAAACATAGTTTTCTTAGTTCAGATTTCGAATTATTTTACAAAGTATTACATTTTGAAACTTTTATTTTGTATTCTTTGGATGTTTGATAAGTTTTTGATTTTTTCAGCGGCTTGTTCCCTTTTTATTGCATTTGGTAACCATTTTTATCAACTTCTATCTATTTAATATATTCCATGTGCCTACGTTATATTATTACCTATATTTTTGAATATCCATAATTTTTTTTTTTTTGATCTAACTTTTTGTAATTTATTATATATATATATATTAAAAGCATTGATTAACATTAAACTTGTTATTTTTTTTTAACTTCTAAAAAATCATTGTTTTAGTTGATTTTTGGGATTTTGTGCATTTTTAGTGTATTTAATTCACATTTCATATTCACTAATATGTTAATAAGTAAAATATTGTTATAAAGGGTGATATGGGATTTTAGCCCCCCCCCCCCATACAAAATCCCTGGTTATGCCAGGAAAATTATACAAAAAAAAAAAATATATAAAATAATAAATACTAAACACTATAGGTAAGTATAATGATAAATTGTAGGTACTTGTATTTTACTTCTAAAACTTTCGAGTGTTCTTCTCAGTTAAAAATGAATTATAAGTACTATAATACTGTAATTCTCCGTGGTCTGTAGTAGCAAATACGATAATATTTTCTTTTATTGATTTGAATGATCTCGCACTTTTAATCAATAAGTCGATGATCAAGCAGCTACGTCATTGTCGTAATAAGGATTATAGTTTGTTGTGAAAATAAGTGTTATACGAAGATACCTCATGTCGGGCTTATACGTTTTTACTAATTGATGCATTAATATTATTTTTAGATATTATATTTATCGACGACGACGTACGTTTTAAATAAGGATAGGCTCGAGAAAATCTGACATGCTCGAGATAGAGATTCACCCGCCCAAAAACCACCAACGGCTTTCAAGATAAAAAAAATATCAACTTTTTATGAGTACTTTTAATCATTACTTAAATTTTTAATAAATCGTAACTTTTTGATACGTCAGAAAGCCAATTCATTTGTTAATCTTACAAACTTTCTATCAACTATATTGATCGTAATATAAGCAACGACTGTAGTGATTAAACAACTTACAACTTTATACTATATAGCTGCAGGTACTATATTCTAACCTATAATCTAACCTAGAAACTTAGTCCCACATCTAATACACACATACGTTCTATGCATAGAAACTCACTCGTATATTATTACACAACATTGTATTTAAAATGGATTTTGGGCGTTTAAACCCCTTGACAGACATGTGTTTTGAATTTTATTATTTTCTGTATAGTTCTATTAATATAACGATGTTAAGTATAAACTATATTTAAAATATTCAAACATCAAATCAATAGTAACATTTGGAAACCCCTCCCTAAAAATCAGTCTAGTTATAGCCTTGAATTTACATTTAACTACTGTTGATGACATTTTAATTTAATTATGTTCTTATTATTTCTGTACACGTCCCTAACAAATAATTTGTTTCTATCATACGTACGCGAACATAATCCAAAATATTTTTCGTTTTTCTATCTGTATACCTATAAATGTTTTTTTATATATTATATAACTTCCATGAAATAAGATGAAAATCACTTGATGTTTTTTATCGTGTTTTGTAGCGGCTCGGTGACAACGATTCAATGATTCTACGACACGAAAATAATACACTTCTATCGAAGGTCTTAAATAGGTACATTACTACCACGTAGTATATATACACTTTATTTTATATACCCAATTAACAATGTACTTATAATATAATATTAAACTATTTTTCAAGTTACATACATTTCTTGACATTTTAATGTATTAATATTTATTAGTGTATTTTTTTTAAATTTTTTTTTAATAGCGGTTTTGGTAAAATCATAAATGGTTTTTTTATCAATTCATTTTCTTAGGTTTTCAGAACATCAACATCCATGGCTAAATTATATATGATGTCTACACGCCACACATATAATATTTTATTTTAAGTATATATGTGCAGTGTGTACGTAATATAAATTAAAATCATCTAAAACAGACTCGGCGAGTAAAAATGAAAAATATTTTATAGGCAGAAAACGAGAATTTCTGCTCCATTATCTGATCGGAATTTTTCTTGATCACATTCCATTCCGTCTTATACACAAATGTTATACATTACGCTATAATTATACGTCACAACTATGAATTTCTGTTGTATGTGTATATTTACATATGATTTAGTCCTTTATTTAATATACATATACACTAATATACTATAATCAGGGCAGTACCCAAAACCAGGAAAATAAGTAGATAAAATTAAGTCCTGTAATCGAAAATTAGTTGGTAAATATTTAAGGTTCAATCAGCAAACTAGTGATAAAGTCTTTCACCCTTATTTTTTTACTTATTGTTTTTTTATGGAAAGTAAATCATCAGTAAATTAATGTCTGTCGGCATTTAGTCGGTAAATTATGTGTGTGAAGTTGACTCACCACCTAAACGTAAACGCTCTAATTTTTTTTTATAACCACATTATTTTAATTTATAACTATTTTTAACTGACTTTATAGAATTTGTTACCTTACAGTTTCCAAGTTATAACGAGTTTCTCAATGGGTGTCAAACTATACGTAGCTACTCCCCCCAATATTGTCATTCAAATCCATTGTATTATATTCTTTTTCATTTGTAACTATTTGTAACCAACATTTTCAGAATTTAACTTCACTGTTTCTGAGATATAAGCATTTAAAAATGAAGAACCAGCATACCCCTCCCACACAAGTCGAAGAAATTGTAAAAAAAAAATTTCAACATTTAATACTTAATTTGCAATTATTTATAACCAAATTTTTAGAATTTTTATGTGAGAAGATGGAAAACACGAATTCCCGATATACTACCACCAATATTTTAATGTTTATTATAATTCATATAATAAATTAATAAAATCACTCAAAAATAAATTTAAAATTTATCCATAATAGATCGCACAATGTCAAATATTTATAATAATATACTATAAATAATTTATATTAAAAATATTATTTATATTAATAATTTATTATACAATTTATTACTACTTACGAGGAATGGCTCAGAACTATGAAATTATGATGAAGATATAAGTCCTAAATCGGGATTATTTATAATTACAAAATTTTTTTAACATTATGACATTATTTACATTATAGTATGTTTTGGTAAACTTGGAGCAATTTTAAAATGATCATATCTTAGAAACGGTGAAATTATAAATTCCAAAAAGTCAGTTAGAAATAGTTACAAATTAAGTATTATATGTTACAAATTGTTTCGGATAATTTCATCGACATGGAAAGGGGCTGGCTCCTCCATTTTAAAATGTTTAGATCTCGGAAATGATGAGGTTACAAATTCATAAAGGTTGGTTACAAATAGTTATAAATGAAAAAAAAATATAATACAATTTGTATTAAGCGAATTTGAGAATATAAGGGAAGGGCTTTGTGAAGTTAGCCACGCCCATTTAGAAACTCGCTATAACTTGAAAATGTGAGGTCGCAAATAGTTACAAATTAAAATAATGAGGTTACAAAAAAATTGATACTTCACACACATCAGTAAACTTTAGATTTGTCAACAAATTATAGAAAAAGGTGATGGCCTTTTTTATTGATTTTTTGGAGACACCCTCCTTAAGTATTTCTTCGAGACGACCCTGATCATAAGAAATTAATCTATATACCTATATATTATATATATATCGTGTGTGTGTGTGTGTGTGTGTGTGTGTGTGTGTATAAATCAAAATCCTGACTGACTAACTCATCAACACATAGATCTACACTACTGGTTGTAGAAAACTAAGATTTTTATAAAATATTGTTTTAATAACAAAGACACCTTCTAAGAAAATATTTTTTGTGATTCAACCTATAAAATGGGAAAAGGGTTTGGGTTTAAATTTTTATTCAACATCCAGGTCAAACAACTAATCGTAGAAAGCTGACATTTGCAGAGAATATTTCTTTATGACATATTATATATATTATATGTATTATAATATATAATTTAGCTAGTTATATAAATATATATATATAAAAGAGTAGAATATTGGAAAAGGCTTCAAAACTGTAGTAAAGTTATTGTCATCGCGGTCGGAATTTAGATTTTTCCAAATACTGTGACTATCAATCACGCCACGGTAAATGCGAGTATTTTAATTAAAAATAACTGCAAGTACTTGCATAAACATTTAACTTACAAAATGTTACTTGTTGGACAAAAAAATACGCGATTTGTATAATGACTATAATACATAACCCCTGTGTATATAATGTCAAGTTTAGATATTGTATTTTTTTTTTAATCTTGTAATATAAACGTGCAATTAGACTGAATTTCATTAAACCTACATAATTTACATTGTACTTATTATAAAAAAAAAACTATCTAATTCGACACCTCTTCTCGTCAAATGACAAATACTCAGTACATCTACTATAAGATTATATTTTATTATTTTGTACTATTATTAACTATAAATCTTTTTAAACATATATTATATAATATTGTAGGTACTTAAAATATTCAGATTTGGATAGTATTCGAAATACTGCAGTATTCAAAATACTTTTTAAATATTCCGAATACACTTTAAATTCTTTTTTTTTAGTATTTAATTCTCAGTATTTTGAATACTTTTTAAAAGTATTCTATTGTTTAAAAAAAAAATTTTTTTCTAGTTTCAGTCACATTTTTAGAAAAATATTTTCATTATGTTTTCGTCAAACTCCAGTACAATATTATTATCCACTCAAAATCAAAAATTATTAGAACCCCTCCAGTACACATTGATGACTGTTATATTTGATTAAATAATAATATAATAACTACTACTTAATGTTTTTGTTATTGAAATCTATTATATATACCTATATATATAAACAAGTTAGAAAAGCCCACTTTACGAGTATGCTAAATTGCCGGTTTCTAAGCGTATTTAAAATAAAAATATAAAATAATAATATCTATCTCCCTAGTAACTAAATCAACAATTTCACTGAGAACTATGTAATAAAAATATTATAAAATGAATAACGATGCACCTGTAACTACGGACAAGAAGATGGAAAAACAGGCGGATGGACAGACATGACGGGTATATATGAGGTGTTAAAGAATTAGGTTAAAAATTCCGAATTTCTCGTTACAAATGATTACAAATCAGTTAAAAATGTTGTTTTACGGATACCACGACGACACACTTTCTAAGCTCATGTTTAGAAAACTAAAAACTATTCTAAAAATATTTTAAGTATTTTTTTTTAGTAATATTCAGAATATGTATTCTAAATACTTTTAAAAAAGTATTTTACCTGAGTATAAAAATATTAAATCATGTACATATATTATCAGTATTGTATTTAATATTAAGTGAGACTATTTGTAAGTTTTAAGCGTGGAACTTTAAATTTATAACTCCGCTCCAATGTGACGCCTTGTAAGTATAACTTTTTTTGAGTACAACACCTTATTAGTAGAATTACTTTTGAATGCATTTTATATCCTTGGGTTTCTGTAATTTATTGGAATCCGTAATAGTCTGCTACCAAAGATTTTGGGAAGTAATATTGTTAATTAAATAATTTTAAAGTATTCCGTCTACGATGGAAACTGGCGTTCATTTTCTAGAAGATATTCCTTTTATCCCTAAAGTGTTTTCGATGAATAGGTTAATAAAGAAAGTAATCTGAAAATTGATCAAATTTAATATTCACAGATTTTTATAAGAACTTGAACCTCATTTCGCTCGCTTTTCGTCTGAGTGCAACGTGTTTTGACATGTAATAACTACAGATCAAAATAAAGTAAATTAAAATTTTTAAAATTGCACGAAAGTCTGATGATTTGAAATACATTTATCGTTAAATATAATTTTGGTATAAAATATGTATGTATAATAAAATATAGTAGATAACTACTCTGCACATATGAAGTCACTCGGAATTATCGAGTTTTTATAAAACCATTGTCGCCAGATCGATATGTTGGGAAGTCCCATTAAACATGGTTATACCTTTAATCAAAGTTCGCTTGAAAGTATTAAAATAAAATAAATTAAAATTTAAAATTTAAAATTGTAAAAAAAACTACGGAAGTTCGAAGATTTTAAATAATTCATTACTATGAGATATATTCATGATATACCCTGTGAATTAGTGGGTCAGACTTAAATAATTCAATACAGACTCGTCACTAAGTATATATATAGATAATGCATAATTTAATTAAATATTCGGAGCTTTAATAGGCAGATACAATATATAATTCAAACAGAAAAAAAAAATGATAATAAATATTAAAAGTTATGATAAGAAAATGTTTTAGGTATATAGGTACGATTTCGTCCACGTACCGCATAAATTAAATTAACAGTTTTAAATCCTCTTATTTCTCAAACTCTCGCACATACTCAGGTTTACACCTTCAGATATTAGTTTTATTCGAAGATAGTTCTTTATAGCTACTGCTTAAGCTACTTTATAAGCATAGCTACTGAATTATTGAACGGGTTTGTTAATTATGGCTGGCTTACACCATAGACCAGATTCCACCAGTGAGAAAAATATCATCGGCTACTCCATTTGTTACCTGGAAGTCAAACCGGGGGACCTCGTGGGCCGAAATACGTGTATCGATCACTTGACCACAGTCGACTAAAATATACTGCATTTTGCTTAATTATGCTTTTTCAGACAAAAAAAAAAAAGTGGCGAAAAATCGGATCGGTGGAATGTGATTTGAACCATTGTACCCGTATCGAAAGTTCCTTTAATCTATAATTCCTGTTACCTTTAAGCTACCTACTTAATTGATATGATAAAGCAGTCGAAATTTCTCGTATTTAAACTATTCAGATAACGGACGATACCGTATATCGACACGTAGAAACGTTCGGTTGGGCGTTAAGATGTCCGGGAAACGTGACTCCAATATCCGCGGCGTCAAAAAACGTCAGGAATAAAGATTCCAATAGCTGACTTCGGAAATTCGAGGCGATAATACTGCAGCGCATAAAAGGTAAAGAAATAATTAATAACCAAAAATATTGGATACAATAAATTAAAATGTACCTATATTAATTTTAATTAAATATTTAATAATAGAATAAATATAATATTAGTGTAATAATAATTAATAATAATATATAAAACATTATAAATTATAATAACATAATTATAATTCAACATATACGCATATTGCCTATTAGACCATTTTGAAACTTTTGTAAGTAAAAAACCTCCCTAAAATATGTAAATTATGTGACGTTTATAAATTATGTTTGTCGTTCTCGTATACGAGAACGGCAAACACATCCCGGGAATACTGCGCACGCGCACTACTACGGTCACGTGATATTCTCGTTCACTGGAACAAAAATTACGGGTCGCAAAAACTCTTAAATACAAGAACATGAACGAACGTAACACATAAAAATCTCAAAACAGTCAGAACACAGTTTGAAAATGGTAACGGAAAGAAATACGCGGCGAGTAGTCGCAAAACTGGGCCAGGGACTCAAATAAACAGTATGAAAGGTATTTTTATGGAAAAACGGCTAAAAAAGTTAGCATCTTATATATAAAATTTAGTTCATATATGTGATGGTCATATAAAATGTCTCGTCCTGAAGCCATGAAAGGTTAGATTAGATATCTTAATATATTTGGACAAAACTACATAAGTCTAAAGTCATCTATAATACTAATATATAATATGAAATGAGTAAAATGTGAATAGCTTTATATTATACGTTTAGTAATGTTTATAAAAATATGTAGGTAAATACATCCTCAAATCTGGCGATTTATTTAAAGTCGAAAACTATAGGCCTATTTCTATCCTTTCGCACTTTGATAAACTGTTTGAATCTTTGATACTAAAAAGTATACAACTTTTAGTAAACCCTAACATTATGGACGAACGAAATGGATTTGGACCAAGGGGATATTTACTAGGGCTTGTACTGTCTTATTTTAAAATTCTATATTTAACGCCTTCAATATTCAATGTCAATTAGAAATTAGATACCATCTTTTTTGATCTTACAAAATCTTTCGATTGGGTAAATCATATAACCTTGTTTAAGATCTTATAAGAGACTCGGGCTTTGAGAAACCTCTTTCATAAGTTTTTTCACACCAATTCAACTTCGGATAAAAAATGAAAACTGTAATTTCCGCCAAAAAAATCATGGCATTTTTGGACGAAGATAAATTGGTGATGATTACTTTTTGATTTCACGAGTATAATGAGCTACGTTACATATAATAATTCAGCACTTTTAGATTATAGTAGACAGCCGAATTTAAGTCTAAATGCTGAAATGGTAAAAACTATAAGATAAAATGAAATAAATCAAATAGTTTAAACTTTTTAGAACCTATCAATATTAATATATTAAGTAATAATTTACAATTAAATTACTTTCAAGAATTTTTTGAACCAATAATGCTAATATATATTTTAATTATGACTATTGAGAAACAGTAGGTTACTTTTTTTTAAATAGAAAAAGAACGGCTATTTCGAGCTTATTTAATTTAATTATTATTATTTCGGACTTATTATTATTATTAGTATGGTTAATAATATGGGTCTTTATAGTTTATATAGTATATTTTTTTTTATCTTATTAATATAAAGTTATATTATAAGTTTATAAAAAAAATTATTTAAAAATGTTTTAATTTAAACAACAATGTACATTTAAACTAGTATCACTTTATGCTATATTCACATATTTAATTCAAATTGTAAATGACTCATATTATTAAAAATATGAGGTTATATTTTATTTAAACTCAGAAGACTGGAGTATGTACGTCGGAAATATATATATATATATGTATGTATAATGTATATATGTATACATATGTTATAGATATATATGTAAATGAATATGTACATTCTGACAAAGAACAGTTTCAACAAAACTAAAAATGTATATAAAAAAATGTTTTTCTGGTCACTCTCTCGGGTCCTCTCGATAAGTGAGTCGATAACGCCTTTAAGGACGACATATATTCTATGTGGCGTTGTTTTTAATATACATTATTTTACTATTTTGATATTTGATTTTTGTATTTTATTTTAAACTATATTTCTCTTGCGGTCCTTAGGAGTGTTGATCTTTTAAAAATGAAAACGTTACTTAAACGAAATTACGTGTTGTGTTAAAAAGTACATTTTATTATATTGTGTTGCTGTTCGCGTTCGTTCAGAACTAGGAGTATACAACAACTACATATTATAATTTATAATTGTTATTTTTATTTCTTGGATTCTGAGTGTTGTGAGGAATGTATTGATTTAACAATAACGTGATATATTAAGTTTTATAAACTTTTCGGGTACAAGGAACAAATTAAGAGTTTTCGGGTATAATGCTTTTTGGTAGCAAATTTGTTCTAGTTGATACTATGTACCCACAAGTCATTTTTTTTATTTTCCCAATAATTTTTATAAGCGTAATGAAAAACTGCTAATCTTATGAAAAATTTGTTTAAAAAAAACTAACATATAGACTTGTCATAGTTACCGAATTATAAATATATATTTTAATATATGTAATATGTATACTACACGTTTTATGGTACAAGGAGTTGAGTAGATTTCTAATAGCAAATTCATTCTGATCGGTACTTTAAAAGGATCAATTTTCAATTTTACCAGCAGTTTCTTTGAACATTAAGAATAATTATTAATTATCCCTTGAAAAAAAAAATACTATTTAAATGTACAATATTTTATTATTAAATTCCAATAGTTTACTATTGAAATAAATAGTTTTGAGTAGTAAACTATTGAACTCCGGTAATTTACTATTGAAATTAATAGTATTTAAATAGTAAATATTATTTGCTATTAGTTTACTACTAAACTATGTAATTCATCAATAGTATATTTTTTGGTCACTAACAGTAAAAATATATTTTTTTTTAATAGTAAACCATCGAACAATAATACATAATTAGCACGAGTGCCTATAGAGTTAAATTCAGAGAGGGAAACATAGAACATCAGTCCGAGACTGTTCTGACTTTTATGGAATGAGCAGTGGTGATTCAAAAATGTTCTTTCCATCGACGTGCCTGTTATCGTATCGGCTGTTTATATATCCAAAATTTTCACTACGTTTATATCACTGGAACGTAAATCGGTCGGTTAAGCATTTTAAAAATATTGTCAAGTGAGTGATTGTCTAAGGTTTGAAAACAGTCACCAGAATTAAAAATTGTTGCAAAATATACAGGTAAAAAAAAACACCTACCGAGAAAGTATAATAAAATATTATCGGCAATGAAGGATAATATGTTCCTGGTTACCTAACAGACTCAACAGATTATTTTTTAAAAACCATTTGAATCTAATAGTAAAATTATTAGAATCTAGTATATAAATATTATCTAATAGTTTGTTCGAAATAATTGTTGGACTATGTTTTAATAATATTTTAAATTGTTATAAATTAGAAAACTATAATGCCATAAAATTGATATTTACACTCTAATTAATTACTGATGCATTTTACTAATATGGTTGAATTATCCAAACTTGTAGACTTCTTTTGAAATTTGTTTTATTTTTCAATTTTTTTTTTTTTTTATAAACACTTTTTGGACAAAAAAATCAAGTAGGATTTTTGGGTAAAAGTCTTTCTGGTAGGAAATTTATTAGCTAGAATTTAAAAATTGGTACATTTTCGATATGTTCAGTTGTTTTTTATGTCTAAAGACATTGATTATAATTTTTTTTTGGTTATAGTTTTTAATGTTAATAAATCATTTTTCAATACCCAAAAGTTTTCTTGATTTAAAAAAATATGTATTCCTACTTACAATTTATTATTTCACATACGTTGGAAATAATACTATTGTCACGTTGTATGCAGAGTTGAAAAAATTCTATTCGATTCGTATTATTTTTCCTAAATACAATGATTTTCCACGTGCAAATTAAGTTTGATTTTAAAACACGTGGTTTTAATAGATAGTATTACAATTTTTTTTATAGCGGTATATTAAATCTAAGTATATGAGAAATTGTAATTTTATTAGTTTTAAAATAATTTTCTAATATTTTTAAATTTTGAGTCTTGAAACTCTCCAAAAATCATTTCATATTTTAGTATCAACTAAGGTAGTAATATATACTTATAATATATACTTATAGGCAGGGTTGGGCAGTATCATAGATACATGTATCTTTGATACGTATCAAAGATACAATTGTATCTTGTATCTTGTATCATGATACATATTATGAAAGTATCTTGTCTTGTATTTTGTATCTAGATGCATTTTTTTCCAGTATCATGTATAAAAAGATACAAGATATATAAACAATTAAATTATATATAGTCGGTAATTGTTTTTAATATTAAAAAATAAAGAAATATAATAAAATAAAATGTAATCATTTATTTTATTTTATATACGTTTTGGTACGTATTTTTATTTCATCATAAATAATGGTAACAAAAATGTCTGACAATTAACGTATATTACACGTATATATATATGCGCATGTATATTCAAGGATGACTTTAAGTCATCATATTAACGTCGATTATATGAAAGTTAATGAAGAACTTATTAATGTATGTAAAACTGAACTGCGAGTTCTTATAACTACTACAGCTGATGTTTAGTCAACTAGACACTGAAGCTTTATAGAAGTCACAGCACACTGGGTATTTTTGGTTGAACTTTGACTTTTAGGTCTGTAAAATAATGCAAAAATATCGAAAAACGTTACTTAGGTTTTTTATTTTTATACCTACTAATCTTAAAAAGTATCCCGTAGTCATACCTTCGATTTTTTAAATTTATCCGACCCTTTTCAACTCTTCCTATGACTTGGGTCTAGAAAAAAAAAATCAGAATATTCTGAATTTTTTTTCTAGGCCCAAAAGTCATAAGAAGAAGTGGTGGAAATTTAAAAAATCGAAGTTATGACTTATGTTATGAACAACTATATTATAACTTAAATTATGAATTTGTCTAGAAGACCAAAATCTTCTGAAATAATACAAAATATAATAAAGTTTTCACTGTCTTATCCATGTCCAACAAGTTGGAATTCGTTATTTGATTTTCTCAACCAATTATTACAACATAAAGATAAATTAAATAAATTATTTCAACAATTAAACGCAAATTGTAATTTTAAAGAAATAGAACTAGTAGGTATATTTAAATGAATTAATAACTTTATTAAAACCAGTCGTATGTGCTCTAGATTGCTATAACATAATATAATAATTGTTACTATGGTGGTTTTACTACCAACATTATTTTCTTTGAAATCTTGTTTAGAAATTTTAAATGAAAAAATTTAAAACATTTGGCTTCAATAATTACACCAATAATAAATTCACTAAAAAAAAAGATTTTATTTATTTTTAAATTTATCTCCTGAAATAAATGAAGCTATTCTTGAACATGTTTTCATCCAAATTTTAAACTACGGTAGATTCCAGATTATATCAGTGATAAACATAAAAAACGAATACAGAATTTATGTATAAATGTCACAGAAAATTTAAAAAATGAGTATAACGAATATGAAACAAATGCAACTAAAGATTCTCAGGATTGCTTTTTTTGTATTAATTTTTCAGTTTGAAATAAATAAACAACAAACCTAAAATGAACTTGAATTAGTTACCTATTTCAATGACCAAAATAAATTATTAATTTCCTTAAAAAATTATCCAACCATCAAAAAAACTTTTTATAAAATTTAATATAGTCTTTGCTCATCTGCTCCCGTTAAGCGTTTATTTTCTTTTACAGGATTTATGCATGCCCCAAGTAGATCTAACTTTTCAGATAATATATTTCATAGATTAGTTTTTCTTAAGGGTAACCAAGAATTCATAAATAAATCTAATATATCTAATACCTAATTAATAAAAAGAAATATTTTTTTTCATATTCAAGTAAATTATTTAACAATATAATATTATCTTTTTAAGTTTCTGAGATTGTTTTGTACTTGAGTAAATTTTTTAGTTAACACATATCTAATTTTATTATCTTATTTTACACATTATTATTATATTTATTAAATTATTCACTCTTGTTAATAATTGAGATTTTTCTTATCCTATTAAGTAGGTATGTTTTGTAAATTGAAATTATCTTGTATCTTTTATGTATTTTTGATACGTATCTTGTATATTGTATTTTTTCTATAAATTAAATGTATCATGTATCTTGTATCAAGATATCCAAAATGAATATCATGTATCATGTATCAAGATACTTTTTTTTAGTATCTTGCCCAAACCTGCCTATAGGTATATACAGTGGCGGTTTGGCTACATTTTACTTAGTCATCTAAATAAATAAAAAGTTCTTCGCAAATAAAATTAATATATAAACATATTAACTTATGCATAGTCATTTTATGTACCTACCATATAAGAAAGAATATTATGTAAAAAAACAATTTCTTTATATTTACGTTACACGATGGTATTTATGCACTATAGATCCCATAAATTTACACATAAAGTTATGCACTCAAATTCCACCACATTTAAGTCTTATGTAATACTTCATATGTTGATTTTTAGTGATGAAATTCAGTCAATTATTATTATAATTTATTTATTTTTTAGTTTGACTAACCTAATATATTAATTGTAATAAATAATATTTATCTATTTATTATACCTATTATATTGTAATATACCTAATGATAATCATATTTTACACTTACATTTTTATATATATATTACATTATTATTATTGAACTTTTATTTACGTCTATTGTACCTACTTGAATAATTGATTCCGTTCTACATTATCAAAATTTCAAATTTCCAAAACACGAACATGATATTATTGTAGCTTATAATAGTATTTATAAGACAATACCAATATAATATTTCTTAAAAATGTTTTAATCAACATAGTTATTAAGTATAGATATCGTAAATTCTTATATCATAATATTTTAATACAATTTTAATCAATAATAAAAATACCGAAGATAAAAACTTTAAAGGAAACAATATGTATTAAAACAAAAGAAAGAAAATTCAATTTAACAAAAAGAGGAAACAATTTCTCGTGTGGAAAAGTAAGTAGTCAATAGGTGGTACATATTACACAATGGAAAACGACGGTGTGGCAATGTCGTTGATGCAAATCGTTGAGTAGACATATTAACGATGATTCGCCATGGAGTATGTATATCAAACAAAGAAAATAGATATGAAGATAACAACCACATAAAAATATGATTTCTCTCTATGAACTATACATAGTAAATATACACATAAATATCCATTCTGAAACACTGAGCTTATGATAATAAGGCTTCAATAAATTTCTTGACGATCACATTATACCAACGGCATAACGTCACACATAGTAATGTTTATGTAATACATAGTAACGAGACTGAGCATGTAGTCATTATATACACTTAATAGTATATAATCTTTGATTTAAAAAATTTAGTTACCTACGTTTAAACAACAATAATTTATGTAAAACGAAATTTATATAAGTTAAAAATATTGCCTACCTACCCTTTGAAATGTCATATTTCAATTAAAATAAAATTAACTATTAAATGAATTTTCAAAGTATTATTCAAGACAACCTAAACTTACTACTTAGTATGTTATGTAGGAATGTGAGATAAGTGAAATTGCTTCGATTGATAATTTAAATAGTGTTAGGTACTATTATTATTGATTAAATAATAAAGCTATACTACTAATTTATAATTGTTTCGGTAAGATTCTGAAGGTACTAGACATATTTCAATAGTTAAAAATTTCATTGATGCTTTAAATATTTTGGCGAATTAAAAATGTAAAGTATAAAATGTTTATACAATATTAAAACATTAAAACTTAAAAACATAAAACTTTTCTCCAAAGTTATTCCTGAAATATTTTTACATATTGTTTTTACAAATTAGAAATACATTTCTTTTAAAAACCAAAAAATAAGAAAATTGACTTTTAAAAGTAAATTTGATGAAATATCAAATCATTATTATTGTAATTACTGATATAATTATTATATGTTTAAGTTCTGGTAATTATTTACAATAAGTTAATTTTTTATTAATAGGTACATTTGATTTTTCAAAATTATTTTATCAGATGATTTCTAAAATTTTCATCATTCAGCATTGTACCTACAGAATATATAATAACATAATATTTAATATTTTGTTTTCCGAGCATCGTGATCAATTTATAGTGCCCGGTTTTAATAACGTTTTTTAAACATCAATACCTTTATATATTTTAATATTTCTTATTTTTAAGCTATAATATAATCTCGTATTTATTTTATTTTCCTGATTATTGCATTTAAATTAATATTACCTATAATTTACTTTTAATTTTAACTTTTAAGCAGTAACCCACTATATGATTAATATTATATTATAATATATTTTAAAATATAAAATAATTTTCTGATCTGAGGAAAACACAAACATAATAATATTAAATATCTAGCTCAATATAAAGGGGGGGGGGGCCGGTTATCTGAGGGCCCAGCCGGCAATCGCCGTTTCGCCGATGTAGCTAGGCCACCGCTGGCTATATTGGTATATATTGGTACTCTAATCTATTGTTTAACCTCCAGAACGAAAGAGATAATTATTATTCAATACTTATCTTAAAACATACCTCAACACCTGTACGTGAATCTGTAACATAGTATGCTCTAGATTTTTGGTTAAACTAATATTATAAGTACAAAATATTTTACAAGCATATTGACTCGTTTAGTTTAATATTAAATTATATCCAACACTATACATATATATACGTAGGTACGACCTATATCGCAATTCTTTTTGAGCGGCTTCTCTATCCCTATTTATTAAGGAGTTAAGTATATAGTATATAGATTATAGACATCGATTCATACATGATTAGAGTCGTATACTGTATGACACTTTAAAGTGGACTAGAGATATATATTACGTACTTTTATCGCATTGTCACCACATGGGTGTATGCGATTACGGTATTCAGGTATTACGCGGATCGTGAACATATTATAATGGTGTTATATAAAATAAATTACGATTTATTCTCAAATGAATAATAAGGTGACATTTTAGATTTTGAACGGAGTGAGGAATAATCTATTGGTTTTGCAATGATGTTTTTTTTTTCCTAGGAACATTTTTTTGTGTATAAAGTTTCATTAGCCGATTAGCCATATAAAAGCTAATAGTAATATACTCGTATTATATACATCGAAGCTTCGCTCAGAATCATTTTATCAAATTCAATATAACCACCATTACAGTATTCTACCTAACAACCCAAGTGCTTCCAGTTTCCACCTACTGACCGGTTTTTTTAAATTTCGATTTTATACGAAAATCAATCTTATTTTGTAGTTGATAAATATTTATGAAAATAATTATACCCAGTAAAATTACAAAATACGATATAAAATCAATTAAAATTAATTTATCAGGTACTATATTATAAGATAACATAATCCAAATTTTATTCGAAAATATTAATTAAATTGTATCTCAACCGCCAATATTGTTAGAACATATACTTATACAAATAAAATAGGTATTGTAGATACTATTGATTATACTGTATTTAATACCGTAGAAGATTTAGTAAGAACAATAAAGGATATAGATATAACTATATACCGTAAAGAAATTTACAATGGAATAAAAACAAACTACGTTTTCTTTCAAATTTTCTACAAATTTATTTTTAAAAAGCCTAATTATAAAAATGTTTTCTTAAAAATCAAAGAAATGCTATGCTTCGTTATACTTGGCCAGTATACCCAATATACTTTTAGTGCATATATTTATTCCAGTGCAGTATTAAATATGTAAATAAATCCAAAAATAAAACTCCAGGGCTTGTAACAGGATTTCACTATAGACATTATACAACAACCTACGTTTATCAACTAGATATTGTGCCAATTTGTTTGGTGTTTTTATAACGTTTTAAAACGTTGTTGTAATTAAAAGCTTACGCCCACGTGAATTTACGTACGCGCTACCATCAGTAATATTTACTACATTGCTCATTATATATAGCGATATCATACATTAAAATTTGTATTTAAATTACGAATTGAATTTATATTTTTCAAGTTTTTATCTATTTATACCTGTCCACCTTATATAATTCTCTATTACATCCCCCCCCTTATTTTTGATCTTCCACTTTCCCGCTTTCCTTCAAAATTTATACCCATGCATTACTACACTTGCTGTTTCTGTCTTATCTCCTTAAAACGAGTCCTAGAAATCTCAATCTGTTCTCCCTCATTTTGTCTACAATTGCAACCACTCTTATACTATATCTTTTATATATTTATTTTTTTTATTTTGCCTTCCCTAGTCACTCCACTTATCCATCTTAACATTCTCATTTCGGTCACACTCATACCCTGTTCTATCTTCTTATCCAATACCCATACATCATTGCAGGCCACACTACTGTCTTATAAAATTTACCATTTAATCTAATTAGGATTCTCCTGTTACACAAAATACTTGACTTTCTCTACACTTTATACACCCACACTTAATCATATGTTTCATATCTTCCTCAAAACCACCAATCTTCTGTAGCACAAGATAATTTTAATAAATTATTAAAACAACTTTTAAATTATTTTAAAACTTGAATACTTGAATCTCTTAATATCACTCGCTGCATCTCCACCTAAATTCAATATCTGTCTTTGCCTATTCGCTCCGTGTTCTCTTTCTTCAAAATCATACTGTATATATTCTGTTTTACCTCTACTAATCCTTAATTAATTCCCCTCGAGAACTTCACTCCAGTCTTCCAGTCTACCATTTACTTTATCAAGACTATCACTATCACTAATTAACACTATATCATTTGCAAACAGTGTGCATCATTGTACTACACTCTGTTTATTCTTTATTATCCGTCCATTACTAGGGAAAACAAATAAGGACTCAAAGCCAAACCCTGGTGCACTAATACTCTGATCTATAAGATCTTCAGTTTCCTCTCACAAACTCCTTACTCTTGTACTTGCCCCTTCATCCATGTCCTTAATTTAATTTACGTACACCTTTGGTGACCCTTTCTTCGTTAATGTCCATTTAAAAATATCTCTAGAAATCCTATCATACGCCTTCTCTAGATCAATAAATACCATGCACAACTTCCTCTTATTTTCTCTGTACTACTCTATATTAACTGTCTACTAAAAAAAAATTAGACATGTATTTTAACTTATTAATTGAATAATTCACCCACTTCTTAAATATTATTCTTACATTTATTTATGCTTCATTTATATATAATAATTAATTCACTCAGTACGCATGGTTACTATGTACTAATTTATTTTGAATAAAATATATTTTTATCTTGAAGTTGATCTCGTGTTTAAAGTTATCATGTAAGAAATAAAGGTCAAAAAACCAAGGGCATATAAGTGTCTAAACATATATTTAGAAACCCAAAATTAAATGGTGTGCTTGAAATATGAATGCAAACATTCCCTTCCCCCAGCGTTTATCAAGAACCACCACTATTATACCTAACCAACTATTTTTATACTCGCTTTATTCACCTGATCATACCCTAAAAACTTTAGGGGTTGGAAGAAAGCAAAAATCAAAAATTTCTGTAAAAAAAATCCTACCTAGACTAAGATGACCGATCCCCGGATAGGTGCTGTCGCAATGATAATAATAATTAACGGCAAATAACGAAATACTTTTAAACGTCTATAGACCAAAACTATATAGGTTCCCAAACTCTTCACTGGTACCATTATATCCCATATTTGTTCACAAGAACGTTCACAAAAATGACCGACCTACTTAAAAGTCAATACTTCAAATCATATAGTGACATTTTTTTCAATATTTGTATATCCAATTGAAATATTATAGTTAAATACTTAAAATAAACATATTCCCGAAATTATAATAGATATCTTGTAAAGTATGGAGAAATTATTATATTTTAAAGTATATTGGATTTAAAATTTTTTTATTATATTATACGTTTAAAAATATTTTCACATCAACATTTACAAATTGAAATGTTACGACATAAGTATAATAAAAGTATTAATGTAAAAATGTTTAAATTTAAAAACAATAGAAGGTTAAATGTTTAAAAAAAAAAGTTTATTATTGAATATGTACCTATAGTAACAATATATATATATAGTAATAACTAATATAGCTCGATTATTATCAACTTATGATAATAAGTATGATAAATATAACGGTGTTTTCAATCATCCTTTTTACGATTTCTGAAAAAATACTAATGGTAGTTCAAGGTTATATCATTAGATTTTTTTAATAAAATAAATGTATCTACATAAATTATATAAATGCATTTTCAAATTACTATGAAAATTGTTCGCGCGCTTAATATTATTATGATTGTATTTAATAGTAGTATCATAAATTATATATGAAATTATGAAAATGAACATAATATTATATACCTGTAGGTATTATATGTATTATTAACTAATGTATGTATACAACTCTCAATGAACCGTTATTATGTAATTTTACCGATTAATGATAAATCAGTGCTTATAATATGGTTAGTCTTATATTTTTGTAATGATTAGTTATAAGTACATTAAAAATTAGTAATATAATTTACCTTTTGGAGACATATAATTTAAAAAATATTTAAAATCCTTTATTTTCCTTAGATTTTTATTCGAAATATTATGACATAACTCATATATCTGTTTATTTTACATGTTATGTGAATTGAAGTAACCTCATTGTTGCCAATAATTTGGGACCTACCATTTTTTTTTTTTTATATATAGATATAATATTTATTCGTTTATGCCACTATTCAATACGATGACGCAAAAATAGATGAAAACATTTTTTTTATCGAGGACACCGTATTCATTATTTTTTAAATACGATCTTGTATACATCTACAAATAAAATAAACACAGTGAATAAAATGAACCATTAAAATGTACGTAAACTAATAATAAATATACTATTATGTTATCTATATAATATTATAGTTATTATATATATTATCTACTTTTACTAAAAAAAAAAAAACCACTAGTATTCAAATAATACACCAGTTCAACGTTTCACAATAAGTACAGTAACGTTTTCCATTACATTTAGTTTTAATGTTTTAATACTTAACTTCACTATTTTATCTGTCACAATTGTGACACAGATAGATGTCATCAGAGAGATGATCCTGAAGTCATCACTGCAGTAACTTCAAGAAATAATTTCAAGAAATAACTTCAAGAACTAACATTCTACTTCGGCGTCTAGAACTGTTGCCAGTAGGTATTATCTCGGTAAAAATGTTAAACAACTTGTTTTAATTATCACGTAGATTGGTCACATAACGTTTAATTAAAATTAAAATATATATGATAATCTTATTTGACTTTTTACGACAAATATTACTGAGTATAACTAATCCATATATATTATATTATATGGATATATAGAGAGTTCAATTTTGATTATATAATATAATAAGTATTTTAATAGTACATCGATTTTCATTTCATTAGGTTGATAAAAAAATAATTTTAAAATAATTATAATAATGTGTTTTCTATTTTATATGTAACATAATACATATGCATTTTCATCTAGAAGGAGTCGAGTAGACGTTTTTGAATAAAAAAAATGTATTCTAGTAGGTACTTTAAAAGGGTAAATTTTCTTAAGTCTAAAATAATATCATACCAAATACTACTCTCAGGTCGTTTTTCAAATACAATGAACTATTATCTTGACTTTCAAATCTAAAATAATAATAGATACTATAACCATCCAAGGACTGAAGGATGGATCAATACTTCCACTGCCTATATATATAGACATATTTTTTAATATATTAAATCTAAAAACACTGTTATAATAATTTATGTAGGTACATATGAGAGAGAAATTATTTTCATTTGTATTTAGTTTATTTTTAAACGTATGTTATACACATTTTCTAATATATTATAAAACGTACGAAGTGTAGACGAGAGGTAAATTAATTATTTTACTAAATATAAATAAACATTATCATAATAAATTAAAAATTTATCAAATTCAATTTAGGTATGTAATCTAATTTGTCTAATTATATTTTAAATTTTATCGAAATCTCCGTTAGTTTTTGTTAATATACCTACTTATTATGTTTGTAAGAGTTGAAAAATGGCACTTGTCAGATTTAATTATTTCAATATTTACGTTGTTACATTTTTAATACATTTTAAACTCAACAATTCTATAGATAAATATATCATCAACAACTGCTGTTAAACGTTAATTATTATATGTACATTTATAAATTGTTTGCATAATTTTTTTTACAGTAAACTCTAGAAATATAGCGAATATATTATAATAGGCACGACTGTACTAAAAGAATATTTACATTTTTATATTTTAAAAAAACTAATCATTTTTGCCTCTTATTAACTATTAAAATCCAGAAAATTTAATTATTACTTATTAAATCAGGTAATATAGTTAAATCAGAATAATCTCATTAATTATAGATTTTATTAGTAGTAGATAACGATTTATAATAATTATCCAAAATGTTACAAAATCGAAAAGGTAAATTTTCATTATTTATTAATAAATGTATGTGGTATGTAATCTATGTATGTATAACGCCTATTTTAAATATTCGAGTCCAGTAACTAAAACCTTTGTTATTATTGTTGTTTTTTTTTGTGATAAATGTCAAATAGCGGCTATCGACTCCATATGACCTTCTCACGCATAAACTCCATGAAATTATCGATTTTGTGCATTGCTGACACTTAAATACAATTAATCACATCGAACATTATTTTATTTTTAAATAGCTCTGCTAAAAAAATATATCTAGATTATAAACTTAATATAATGTAAACATAAAATACGTACAATACAGCTGATATATACCACAAGTATCTCTATTACTTTTATAACATAAAAATGTATATTCTATATTTAAAAGTATTTTATTAAATTGATTAACATTTATGCATTATAACTTTTTATTAGGAAACATTCCTAAAAGAAAATCGTTTCGAAAAATCCGGATTTATGCATGAAAAATCAAAAACAATATAAACATATTAAATAATACACTACGAGTATAAGATATGTATAATATTATTATTGGAATATAATGTCGCACATGTTAAAAAACAGTTACATTTTAATATAATGTAAATTAAAATTTAATCCAATTAAAAATCTGTTTTTGCGTAACATCATAATATATATTTCTAATAACTAAATAATGAATGTCTCTCAGTATTTGAACTATTTTAAGCGATGGGTATTATGAAAAAACCTCATTACTACAGAAAATAAAAAATAAATCCAAACGTCTTGGAACACACTTTATAACATATATATGAGTAGGTGCATAAACGTATTATTTCTAATTAATTTATTCTTAATTAATGTTCTTTTTTTTATATACAACTCAAGTTTTTCAATATCTCGTTAAATACCTTTATTGCTATTTATTACTAATTTAATCGAAATTTGAATTCATATTAATTATAAATTCTCTAAAATACTGTATGAATTGACGTATTCCTTCTAGATAAAGTATAATAAGTACCTGTATAAGTGTATATACCTAGTAAGTAAACGAAATGAGAAAATATATCAAAAAACAAAACATTTATTTTAAATAGTTAAAGGGCAAAAGTACAGACGAAAAATAACATTATATATATATATATATATATATATGTATGTATTTATATATATATATATACAAAAAAATGTACTTCAAAAGCAACACAGTTGAAAATGAATAAACTATAACTAACAAACGATAAGACAATCACAATTATTATAACGAAAATACTTAATAAGCTACCTTAATTATCTATTAAATACAGCTGAGTATAATATAAAATACAACATTTTACTGCATTTACTACCAGCACTAGTTTTAATAGACTTCCAATTTTTAAGAAAAACAAAATTGTTCCCACAACTTTCGCGCATTTAACGTATAGATGCTTAAAAATAATAAATAAAAATGTAATATCTCCTTTCCGAACGATAACTAAAAAAATATAACAATGTATAAACTATAAATTTTATTAATTACGTATTATTAATTTTTATAACTGATGTTTTAACGACGGAAATGTCTTATTTATAATTTTATTGTACCATATTGATAACTCGAAAACAAACAAAACAAAGTACCTACCTAATTGTTTAATTGAATAATTTAATTTTTTTTAAATTTTTTTAATTTATATTCTTTATTATTAAATATCGGTCTATGAATTTTTCGTATGATTTTCTACTTAAATCTTCATAATATTTCCTAGCGCATGCTTAAACCAGGACTGGTCTTATGTAACTTATATTATTTGCATATTATATAACGTATAGTTGTGTGTAGCAAAAGTAAACATTATAAATATTTATAACTTATTAGTTATTACTTATTACCTATTTGTGACTTTTTATATTCTAAGCGATGCAATGAAAATTTAGTATAACCTAGTGGTTTTAAAATGATATTTATTTCTTATTATTTTTATATACCTAGAAAAATGTTTTTGGCCAGAAGACTTAATGGGTGATATCAACAATACAGCCTTGCACAGGATTTCGTGTCAGATGCGACAAAAGTTCTTACTGGTCCTATACCTATCAAACGGTCCAATTTCTTTCCATCAAATGTCGCATAAATATAGACAGGATCATAAATTTTAGTTGTAATACTTCAAAATTTGCCTCAAAAATCCATAGTACATTTTTAAAGGATTGTGAAGGATTTTGGAAGGTTGTCAATGGGAGGAATGTGAGAAAATCTTGGATATTGTGGTTTTTTCGATAAAAAGACATATGAAAAATCTTTTAAAATAAATTTAAGTATCTATTTGGTACACTAAGTCAATTAAATACATTCATTACATACAAATCGAGAATACATTTTAGGTGCAATAAAAGCAGAATTTACTACGCTCTTGCGAACGCTTATGATCTAATCTTTATATGTGAAAGGTGTAACTACACATTTTCCGGTAGTAAATATGATTAGGATGGTACATTTAAGAAGTTATTTTCTGATTTTTTAAATTTTTTAATAAACGCATGAGGAAAACTAAACCGGGAAATAAGAAAAACGAATTATTTCCTCGTAAATCCGAAAAAAGGATTTAAATATTTAAAATGTTCACAGAATGTATATTTTACTACATAATATTACATTATATATTTTTTGAAAACATCTTACAAATTTTTTTATCAGAAAAAAATTCCATCTAAATTCAACGTACAGGTAATATCCACAAATATCCCCTATTATCAGGAATTTTTTTTTTGGCTCATGAACGGAGAGACTAAAATAAATTTGGCTCCCCTATGAAAAAAAATCTCGTCTACATGCCTTATGCCAATCCATGATCTACAACTATAAAAAAGTATACCTATTTTGAAGGTACCCTAGGCTTGGTGTAGAAATTATAGTCCAAGAGGGGGATTAAAGTCTCTTGGCCCTCTTTATTCATCTCTGCTTGTATATAAACCTGTTTTTTTGATTTTTAAACATACTATTCGATATGAAAAGACGAGCTGGTGCGAACTAGCATCGGTTAGCCGTTGAATTAAAATCGAATAGGTACACTATAATCTATATACACCGCAGTGATTCTCAGACTGCGCGTCGCGGCGCTCAAGGTAAACCCAACCACTTGACAGGGGAGGCATGGAGTTAATATTATATACACGTTTATTTTTTTATCACTATTGTGCGTTTGACTATAATGACATATTTATCTACAATTTCATCAATTATATTTTGTATATAATACATAATATTGTGATAATTTTAATTACCTTTTGACAACCATTTTCAAGCAATCCCGATCCAGAAAATGACCCAGAATATGCCCAAAATCTGTTAGTGAATATGTATTATATTTATATATTTTATATTATTTATAGGAGGCGGGAGGAAATTTTTTTTTACTTTTATGGAGTTGTAAACCAAAAAAGTTCGAAAACCGCTGATATACACTATTTATACGTTGAACATTTCATAATTATTGTTACACAATTTTGTAAGTGAAATATGCAATTTTGTACATATAAATTCAAAAAAACAAATACCGCGAATAATAGAAATGGACTCACTTAAATTAAATTTAAATTTCAATAAACTATGACTACAAGTATCATTAAAGTATATTAGGCTATCAGTCAAATCGTATTCAAGTTTATTTCGATATTTTCTTCTTTCAATCGACGTTTTTTGTAAATACAAAGTATTGTATCATTCTAATCTATACAATGACTTTCGACCGGACAACATGAAGAAAACAATTATTTTGCTCGGAGTAAAGACTAAAATTCAAAATGATAAAACGAAAATATGGATTATAAACATAGATAATAAAGGATTGGACGGGCTATCCCTAGCTATACCTAATACACGGAGCATTGTGTGTATGAAGAGCATATACGTTACCACAATGGTAACCTGTGGTTTAGTGATTGTGGTAGTATTGATACTTGAATGATAAGTGATAACCCAGTAAACTCAGTAAACTCAAATTTCAAAATATTTTGATTATGTTTGACCATTATATTAGACAAAAATACTTACTATTTACAAGTGATATTATTTATATTTTATTATGTAATTTATAATTTAATTATGTTTATTGTTCGTGATTTTAATTTATTTTATCAATATTTTATACATGTATTATCATTTATCAATAATAAATTTTTGTAACCATGACCACAACCACATATTATAACCAATGTGGTAACGAGGCTCTTCAGTTACAGAATTGAACAATACGGTGGCCCATCCATTCCTTTATTATCTATGATTATAAAACATAAAATTATTCAACTAACCTATATTGTTTGCTCGTCACAGTATCACACTCAGTATAATGAATGAATGATAACTTGAGATATTACTTTCTATATTACATTAAGAGGCCCATAATCTAGTTAATATAATAATATAATATTGTTATGTATACATAATTAGTGTGTTCCTCGATACTCTTACTAGTTCATCCAGTTTTCAATAGTCAAGGAACGCCGTTTGATTACAACAGTCGAATATCTTAAAATACAAAATGTAATGTATTCATAACTGGAATATAAAATTATATGATTAAACCATTGATAAGAAATTGTGATTAGTGATAATTATAGCTATATGGTGACAATATTTTCGATAATATTTCCTATAATATTTCCCACCTAGCGCACCATCTATACATTAGTTGGTATCCTGTATTCAATGCATCGAGGATCAATTAGATTAGTATATTCATATAAGGCAAATTTATTAAAGAATACCGCGATTACCATTAGATTGCTAATCTGATTAATCATCTGTGTCGAGGAACACACGGAATACCTACCTATATATATGTATTATGTTAATTAGAACAATAATAGTATATGGAAATGGAAATGTTCGTTTCTGACGACGAAGCGAATTTTTTGATTAAATAATGTTAACGGCTATAATATTGTGTTCCGGTATATTTAAGCTGGAAACCTTAGATGCAAATTATATAATATAACATACGCCCGTCGACCAGTTGATATCCGTCTGCAGCAGACATCAGAATCCTCGCGAAGGACACGACACTTCTTGAACGTGACCAAAAATGGCCGGTAAATTATTTTCAAATGCTTAATGGGTAATTCTATACAGCACGCCGAGCTGTCATTTGGTGACGGCCGCAGTGATTGACAGAGTGGATTGGTAAAAAAAAAAAAAAAACGAAACAAATAGCTAGTAGATATAATATCTATTTATAGGCGATACCTGCGGCACCGCAGGTTGGACGAACGAGATATTTGCCAGACCGGATTGTTAAAATAGAACTTAACCTTACATTACAAATTACAATCGATTCGCACCACGAGTACCTATTGCTGGATGGATAATAATATATTAATGCGATATGTTCGTTCGCGTGCTCCAACGAAATTTCTGATCGACAGTTGTCCTTTTTGTTCGTCCTAACAAAAAAGTACATGTCGAATTATTATTATTATTATTATCACAATATTATGTTACTATATAGTGTATAGTCGTCTGTCGGAGAACTAAAAAAATATCCCAAACGTTGAAGTGAGGAAAATATGACATTAAAATATTATACCTATCTACACACGCATACATAAATTTAATTTTGTCATAGATATACACAAATATATCTATATTATATATATATATATATATATCGAAAAAATAACAAATTTATATTAATTTTAAATAAAATTATTTGAGAGATCCAAAATAAGTATACGGTCGATGACCAAAAAATTAACTTAAAATATTGAACAGTTACGAATATTTTTTACAGGACAGTGAGATGGTACTTACATATAGTTTTTGGGTACAGAACTTTTTTGAGAGAAAATGTATTCTAGTATATTGGTCGTTTTTTGATTTTCCTTGCAATAGTTTTCTTAATCGTAAAGGAAAACTATCTATTAATGCCGTAGATTATAACTTTACAACCGCTTAATGGTTATAACTGTAATGTACCTACATTGTATATACATTATACATTTTAAACATGTATGTCAACATGACATTGAAATTGATCCAGAAAAAATTACAGAAATATTTGCAGCAAAAACTGAAGTTTTAAATAGGAATTTAAGATACTAGTTATACCCACTAATATCAATAAGTGTGGTATTTTTTTTTCACTCCAATTTGAATAGTGTAAAATATAAATAAACTTGGGTAAATGCTGTAAGTTTATGTTTTTATTAATATGTGCAATAAAATATAAAAAAAGTATTTATAAAAAATAATATAATATAATTCACATAGTTTTTTTTCTTTATTTATACCATATAATTTTATTTACTTTATCAATACATTTTTTTTTATTAAATAATTTATTACATTTATTATTCTCTATTTGTATTATAATGAAAATCATTAATCTAAAATATTATTATATATTTTATTTACATAAAATATATAATAAAATATATGATAAGTTATGTAATTAATTGTTTATTTATTGAAATCCATAAGTGGGGGGGGGGAGAAGCCTCTCACCATTTTGTTAAAAAATTTTATGGGTGGTGATTGATTTTTTATCGATTAATTTACCCGAATAGTTTAAAACTACTTCGGTGCCACTGCCTTAGAGCTCAAAGATCACATTAGGTACTTAGGTGTTGAACTCAGTTCAAAGCTGGGTTTCAAAGAGGCACATTCAAGCGCAGTGCGAACAAAGACTCTGAAGACAACAATTGCTATATCTCGCTTGATGCCGAATGTTGGAGATACGAGGCGAATCGAAATAAAACTACTCGCGTCGGTGATACACAGTCAGCTACTTCACGGAGCCTCTGTGTGCATCTCGCCACTGGTATTCCACGACCATAGACAGCTTCTGTTGGGAACACAGCATACCATAGCCTTGAGAGTGACTAGTGCATATAGAACGGTGTCCATAGTTGCGATCTTGGTGGTAGCAGGCATTGTCACAGTGCATCTGATGGCATGCAGTCGATGCGAACTACGATGATTGGTGAAAAGTGGGACAGTGAACGATAGGCGCACAGCTGATAAAATGGTTTAGCAATGACAACAAGAATGGGGATGGAGTAAACACCAAATGTGCGCTGTTGGGTAAATCGATCACATGGTGTGACAAACTTCCACTTGACGCAGTTCCTGATGGAGCATGGCTTATTTCAGGCCTACCTACATAGATTTACACGGGCAGCAAGTCCAGAGTATATCATGTGGAGATGCACTAGACCACGTAGAACATACGTTCTTCACATGCAACCGTTGGCTTAGAAATCGGATGACACTGGAGGCCACAGTGGGCGAGGACATCACACCTGGGTCGATTATATCCATCATGCTATATAGTCGGGAGAAATAGGATGCAGTAGAGCGCTATATATCGCTAATACTAAGCGCCAAAGAAAAAGAGTGGCGACAAAGATAACAGAACAAGCATCCATAGAACGAGCAGTTTCAGGTACAACGCACAGACATGTAATAATGGTATTTTTTTAAGCTCAAATAATTGTACATACTATTGTACGTATTACAAATATTTTGATGAATGTTTAGATTAAAGTTTTTTGAAGCATATGTTATGTTATTCAAATAAATAATGATAGCTCGACGGGAAAGCAAATGCATTTCTCCCCCGGGTCCGGCAATTGGAAGATAAAAAAACGTTGTATTTATAGTAGTAGTAGTTAGGTACCTATGTAATTAAAAATCAATATATATTTTCAACTATAGTACAATTCATGACCGTTTAAAACTATAATATACCACATTACCACATATTTGAAGCATTTTCGTCCCTTTGTAAATTATATTTCTATAACTAAAAATATCAATTATTTACATCAAATTTATCGTACGCTTCACTATTTCATTTTATTTAAAGTGGTTCGTGATAATTTTATAGTATTTCCAAACTTGATATATTATATATTAAGCATGATAAATAAAAATATTCAAACTTAAAAAACACATTACTTGTTGAAAATCTAATGGTTTCATCACTCTCAATATACGCAAATAATGTTAAAAAAATAAAACTATTTTCTTATTTTGAATCAAATTCCAAAATTGTATTATTATTATTATATTATTATTATGAACACAATGTCACTTTAGATATTATAATATAACATTAATATAGTAGTTCGCACAAACAACCGATACTTAAGTTTACATCAAAATAAAGAAGTATTTTATTATAAAAATAAAAAGAAATGGACTGTTTATAAAATAACGGTATACCTAGTCATTTGAATAAAATATGAAATAAAAACTCGTTGTAATCACTGTATCATAATTGATAATTTCAAAAGCTGGTAGGAGAGGTACTTTTTTATCTGTATAATATAATGTAAATATACGTAGTTTATAATAGTATATTAGGGGTATACCTAATATACGTTCTCTTTAGTGTATTTTACGTGTATATTTATTCGTATAAAATATACGATATAACTATGTTTAATTTACGTTCATTTCTGGTTTAATAATGGTTGGTAGAAGTTACGTCTATATAGGTGTATGAAAGTACATATATCTTACGTGTACGTTTTATATTTACGTTATAAACTTATCAAATTATCTAGTTAAAAAAAAAACTATAACTTTTAATTATTATTTTGTTCAAAGTATACTAAAAAAATGATTTATCTTTAATACACCTACGCATAACACACAAAACATATTCCATATTTACACTGAAAATATACCTATTGTACACTAAATATAATACAAGTTTACACTAACATTAACCATATAATAAAAGAAATATATTCCATAATTGCCCTGGCAATATACCTAAAATATTATTGTGTAACTACACCAAAGATATTTATTTACTTTTAAAGGTTAGATAGGTTTAAGCCAGGAGTTTCGTTTGAATCTGTATACTGGTTAGTTAGTCCATTGATAGTATTAGGCATTTACATGCGAACCGTCTCAGGTTCGAGTATCTCATTGGGTAGGTAAGATTATAGATACAGATCACCTCGGACGCTCCCGCCGTCTTGACAGGCGACATTGCCCGGGCGGTTCTGGATTACTCCCGATCGTTTTTTTGCACTTTTTCCAAGTTTTTTTTCATTGTGCTGTGTATGCTTTACTTTTAGTTATACAAGAAGTATATTCGTAATATATACTAATTATCCACGAAATATATTCGTAATCCATACTAGTTATTCACGAAATATATTCGTTATCTATACTATAATTGTCCACGAAATATATTTGTAATCTATACTAACTGTACACAAAAAGTAAGCGTATATTATACGGAAATCCACGAATCATTTAAACAGTAATTATACGTTAAAATTACGTAAAATAGTTATAACGGCCCAAAAATATTCATTGTATAATCTAAAAATACATCAATTGTGAACGTGTAATATACGTACAGTTGGTATATTTTGAACGTAAAATATATACGTTTATAATATATGTTTAATGAACGTCGATTTGTTTACTGGGATATTTTATACGATTAAAATGTCCTAACCACGTGTTATTACTGTGTCCTCTTTCCTTCATCCTCATGCTGTGATCTTGATCAATTTAAGATTCAATTTTTGTTGGTAGGTACCCAATGAACCACTTTTTAATCAAATGAAATTCCGACAAATTTAGATTAATGTATATTGGATTTTTTTCATAATGTATCAAACCAATGATAACTTAAATCGAGTTGAGTCGGGTCAGACTGGTCATAATATAGACGCGCGATAACATGGTAGACCTTCGGCTACGTCTGACCATACAATCTATTCATGTTATATTGACATTAATTGTTCCTTAAACTAATTTATTCTTTTAAATATAATAAGCATTTTTATTTTCACCAATATAAAAATTTGATTTGACCAACTTCAACGTACCTATATAGTATTTATAGTATAAATTATGTATAAATTATTGTATATAATTATATATATACTTATATATACATGAGGTTATAAGGTTATTATTAAAATACAGTGAAGGCTGAATTAAAATGATTAAAGCATGTTACTATATGTATGTTTTGGAGTTTTTAACTTATTATTAAATCCAATTTTAGCATAATAATATTATAGAAGTCTATACAGTTACAGTTATAGGTCAAATAAATCCGAATGATATTATACATTTTACATTTATAATCTAATTAATAAAATACAAGAATGACTTTTTTTTAAATGTACGTTTTTCGAATAATGAATTTCACAGAAAAAAAATTTTAAATACTATTGATAACAGATTTTACAGACTATTGTATAACTCAAAATGGCAGAAAATTATTTTAATGTAAATGCGTTATGTTGTTAGTTGTTACCTATATAGTTTACATTTAAAAATTATTATTATTAAAAAGCATTATTTGATAATCAAAAATTGAATACATAATTGTATATAATTATTTGTTCTAATTAAAAATATTACATACTATTTGAAATATGAAATTAATTATTAGGTTTATATTTCTAAAAAATAGTGATAAACTTTATGTAAAGGTTAATTTTATGCAAACATCCTAAATCTAATATATATATATATATAATGGATCAATGTATACTACTACAATACACAAATTAAAATTATAAGCTACCTAAATACAAAATAGGAAAAAAAGATAAATATTTGAAACATTAATAATATATTATAAACATTAAAAATAAATTAAATTAAAATTGTCAAGCTAAATGTATATAGATATACACATTTAATATCGGTCAAGGCGTTCTTATAATCATCTCTAAAAAAATAGTAAACTAGTAGATAATGTGTTATTATTACAATTTGTTTTTATTTAATGCACATGTCTATATATCATAAAATATATACTTCATATACCTACTAAAATTGTAATAAAAAAAACCGGGATAAATCATAACTATAAATACAAAACTTTATCTAATATATACAAATGTACATAATAATATTAATACTTAATATATATATATATAAGAATTAACCTAATTATACCTTTGAAATAATAACTATATGATTTTTAATTTATAAACAAAATAATATTTAAAGCAGAAAAATTAAATGGAAAAATGTAGACACTTAATTAAGTTAAGATAGCCTAAATGCCTTTAATTAAAAGTTAGAAAAAAACAAATTTAACCGGTTAAGTTTAAGGTTAATATCGAAAAAAAAAATTAACTTAACTTAGTTTAAAAATATTGTATTTTTGATATAAGATTTAAGATTCAGATCTCAAGACTTTTTTAATTATTCAAACGTTTTTTTAATATTAAGTAATAGGTAACTTATATTTGGTTAACTTTGTATGTTTTTTCAACTTTTACATATTAACTAAACTGAATAATTATAAAATTGAAGTCAATAATAATTTAAACTAGTTAAGTTAATTAATTAATAAACCAATTAATTAACTAGATGATTTAAAAAGTTCATTAAAAAATGCACTTTTTAACTAGTTAATACTAGGGTAATACCCTGCACCTTTGATAATACTGTTAATTACAACGTTTATGTATGAATAGCGTTTTTGCATCGTTAAAATATATTCTAAAATTTAGATTTTACGATGGATTGCCACATCGTTACCTTATATGTAATATGTTATTGTATTGTTATTATAATTTGTTAATTCTATTAACATTTTTTATTATTCTTTTTTTTTACTTTAATGCATGGTCAAAAAATGAATTGGAAATTAAAAAATTTTAATACATTACATAAATAATTAATTGACTAATTTGTTCAATATTAATCTTGCTATTTTTTTAGTATAGGTTATAGTACCTAAGTACATACATAGTTTAAAAAATAATTATTTAGGTAAGTATACATATATACAAATCAAAATCGTTAATATATTTATTATTTCAATGATAATAAAACTATATTATGCATGTAATAATAGTTAATATAGATAACATGTCTTTGACTGGTTATTGTATTTTATCATTTATTGGTAATAATACTTTTTATTAGCACATATTATGAAAAACAAATTCTTCTTACACGTTTCGCTCCTACTTATGTTTGTATACCTATAAATACTTTGATTAATTAAAAACATTATTATCATTTGAGATTTGAATGCGTTTTGTCTAGCAACATTTTCCAATCGAAATATAATTATTATTAAATACAATTGTAATAGGTAGGTACCTAAAAACACTTTTCGCCAATACTTATATATCATTTTATCGACATATTCACGATTTTCTAATATAAAAGCAACTTCAGAAATTTATCATAATGCTATTAGGTAATAGCCCACAAAATATTTCCTAGTTAAAATATTAACTTGATATAATCATCCACTTAACATACACCAAAATTTAGGCTAGTGAATACTATGTGCGTGAACTGTGAAGTTGCGCCCCCCTCCATTTTGTTTGATTGATTCCAAACTGGTGCCAATATTTTGAAACTACTTTACAACTTTTTGCAATCTCAAAATTAAAATTTGTAACTTCATACTTTCGTCAGAATCGGTTTTATAAAGTTGAGGGGTAACCTCCCCACTTAAGCCCCTCTCCCCACTTTCTTCTTTCGGCCAACATTAAAAAATATGCAACCTCATATTTACGCAAGAATCGGTTTTCAATATGCAAGATTCCTATACCAATCATAAATATTGTGTTACGTTGTATTTCTTATTTGTATACCACTTGGTACTTTATCATAAAAAACGCTTGTATACTCGTCATTTTTTATTATAAATAGTAAAAATTATAATTTGCCCTATTAAAATTATATAATATAAAATGATGTAAAACATTATTATAAAATTACGCAAAATGTATATTTGACCCAAAATAAGTTTGTATCTCTTTAACCACTTAATCGTTTTATGCATAAGTACATAATATTTTATTTTAGAAAAATATAATATTGACTATTGTACTTTAAAATATAAATTGAAGTCCCATTCGTCTACTATATTCAAAAACATTTAGAATACATTTTAAATTTTGAATATAATAACGTGAATTCCATTAATTACTATTTTTAAAACATTATAATGTATTATAATACATGTATTTCGCTATCACCCCTTTCAAATTTTGAAGCTCTGACAGTACGCATTTTTCGTATGTAATTTATTTTATAGTTTTCAAAATATATTCTATATACCTACCACGCCCCAATATCGAAAATAGCAACGAAATTCTAGAAACATTACTTTTTTTTTCTCAGCGTCATAGGTATTTATTATTTATTAGCAAAGAAAATTGTAAAGTGTTGACTTCATTATAAAGTGTTGGATCATACACTACAGATTTAAAATATACAATATACGAGTACTCAGTACATACAGTGTTGGACAAAATAAAGTACGTACTTCAAATATTTTTACATGTATGTGAATAACAAATCCTAATATATAAAATAAGATTAATTAAAATTTAAAACAAAAAAAAAGTTTCAATATTTACTTTTAAATTTTGACTCATAAAATTTCAAAAACATTTGAAATTTTCCGATAATTAATTTGGTTCCATTTATTGTCACATTTATCTTGGGCAAATTAAAGTACCCAGGTAATAAAAAAAATATTATTATTATTTTAAAAGTTTCATTTTTTATTAGGTAATGCTTATTATTAATACATTTATTGCAAATTTACTTATTAAAATCTTTCCGTTTCAAAAATTTTCTTCTATCTTTAGTATAAGCTAATTAATAATTATATTCTAAAAGTCACAATTCATAAATAGTATAAAATAATATGTGAAGACATGATTTTTTTTACGATTTTCGATATAACAAAATAATCGTTATATGTATTATTGAGCAAATACTTCTAAATTAATCTAAACATGTAGATAAATATATTTCACTTGTTTGATTTTTATATTCAAAATTTTGGTAAAATTGCCTATATAGAATTCCTAGATTATGATGAGACGTTCTCCTCATAGCCAAATTTAAAGAGCTTCCTAACTGCCATATATTAATAGAAGTTATATTTATAGGCATTTTCTTACTCTTTCGTTGTATGGTTTTGTGTTTGTGTAAATCGTAAATGATCATTAGTGTTACGAATCCGTATCAAAATTATACGGAGAACTAATACACGCACCCACGTACACCTATTTGCGACTACGAAAAATTATTATTTTTCACTCAAATAGACGATTATAATTCCATCAGAACGTCAAAATGTTTACTCTAGTAATAAAGTTTAAAACATTAATAAATTCTTCATAACTTCCTTGAGTATATTTCGAACATTATTTCTAGTTAAATAAATATTTGTATTGGAAATTAACCAAATTTTTGAATATTTAAATCACTATTACTACAATAAAAAATAAAAAATCTTCGAGGTAACCTTGAGCAAGTTCTAAAGAATACAAAAATGATTTGAAAATTAATATGGAAGTAAACATCGTTTTAGTCTGATGGAATTAGAAACAGATATTTTTGACATATTATACGGCAGTCGATATACACCTTAAGATGTTCTGTAAAGGCAGTAGGTACGTTATAAGAAATATTAAGAAAAATTTAAATTGTACGATTACAAAATAAAATTTAAATACGAATATCATAAATGTAATTTATAAATAATCCTTTACTCCACGTGCGTGAAGTTGCTCCCCCCCACTTCATCCTACAAAGTTCAAATTAGTATCAAATTTTTGCAATTTGTATGCAACTGTATGAATGTCTTTGGAAAAAATTTGCAATTCGTCGTGAAGCTGGCAATTATTAAAAACAAGTGAGGGGCTAACTTCACGTGAACTTAGCCCCTCCCCCCCACTATGTCATATCGACTTCAAAGTGGTACCAAAATTTGGCAAATTTTATGCAACTATATGCATGTCTTTAGAAAAAATTTGCAATTAGTCGTGGGTCTCTCCTGTGTGAATAATATTGTTTATTATTGTGTAAAAAACGCAATTTTAAAGCGGATTTAAGGTTATAACTTATAACAGACTATAAAAAGTTATTAATTATAAAACAAGGATATAAGATTTTAATATAAATATTTATATATATATATATATATTTTTTTTTTTATATAACAAAAAAAAAATGAAAAAATGTCGACAAAATAATGTTTAAAATTGTTGAGTTAAATGTTTGAAAATATAAGTGTATTATTTTAGATCTTATATTTAATTATCAATAAACTACAAATAATATATATATAATAAACAATTATATATAATATAGAAATATGCTGTCTAGTATCTATACTAATACTAACAATAATAATACAATATTACAACAATATATTAATTATTATATCTAAAACTATTTTGTGATTAAATACAATAATACATACAAACATATTTTGAGTCAATTATACATTTTGAATAATATTATAACATTTTAAAAGTGCAAATTACAATTTTCACTATTTGTAATAAAAAAATTAGGAAAGCCACTCTGTGAGCATGCTGAATTTAAACGTATTTTAAATAACAATCTAAAAATATTATGAAACAAAACGAATAATATCTATCTTCCTAGTAAACAAATCAATAATGGTCCTCGTAAGTATGTAATAAAAATGTTATAGAGCTAATAATGTATCTATCTATCTCCCTGGTAACCAAATCAACAAACTCGTAATAATATATAAGTAACACTGACATACAAATAAATACAACGGGACTATAAGGTATCTAAATTTATGTTTAAAAAACTAATAAATAGGTAATACAACTTATAATAAACACAATATTTGTAATAGATATAGGTATATGAATCCTGCACATCCAATCCAATTCTGATGTAAATTTGAGGTTACAAATTTTTTTATGTTGGTTGCAAAAAGTTGCAAATTAGTTACAAAATATTGAAATATTGGTATCGGTTTAAAATCAATCGAACAAAAATGGGGGGGGGCGGTGAGATTTGACTCCTTAACTCTATAAAACCAGTTCTGATGAAAGTATGAAATTACACATTTAAATTTATAAGTTGCAAAAAGTTGCACATTAGTTATGCAAGACATTGGCATTAATGTGGAGTTAGTCGAACAAAGTGGGGAACTAACTCCACACACATCAAGTGAATATCTACACTATTAATGTAAGCTTAAATCAATTACATTTGTTTATCTAATTTGATATGCGAGGAGGTTACATGACTACATACTTTCCATTTTTTCACTATAAAATCGACTAAATAATTAAGTACAATATTAATTATTAGTTAAGTACATAATTGAGGAACTTGAAAAAAACAAAACGGTTCAAAATTTTACATCAAAAAGAAATAAAAATAGAGATTGAACTTCACATGCACCTAAATTAACTATATTGTGAAAATCCGGCCAAATTAACTGTCATATGAATTCTTTGAAACTCTATACTTAGCTAATAGATCCCGAAATCCAAATATCTGGGGGGCTATTTTGTACTCATATGGATGATTTTCGTATAAACTTCCGTATACTCGCCATATAAAATATATACTATACGAAAGATATTGTATGTTTCCCCATACGAAAATCATTCGTATGAATACAAAATACCACCCCAGATACTTCGATACAGAAAACTAAAATTCAATAACAACTAGAACAGAACTACAAATAATTTAATCAATGAATTCAATCAATGGGGAGAATACAATTTGATAACGAAAATACAAACATATGCATATGAATACTACAATAATACAATAATTATTGCAACTTTTCAATAGAAGCAAAAATGATAAAAGCAGTGACTTAAGTTATGCCGGATTCATAGCCACAACTTTTTACCCACCAGCTTTCAGCAAAAATTAATATCATAAAGGCAGATTCATACTATAGATTTTTGTGTGCAGTATGACAAAATTTACAAATAACAGACAAGTCGAATAAAATATTGATAAAAAAAGACAATAAATGCTGATTACCATAATATTAAAAAATGGAAATAATTCAACTTTTAAAGCTTTTAGTATATATCGTTTAGCATTTAGCTCAAGAAGTTGAATCATTTAAAGTTTTTACCAGCGTTTCTCTTATCAATATTTTATTTGTCCTAACTCTGATTGGTTAACGCTATCACGTTACATGCTAAAAGCTCTATTGTGAATTTTTCTTAGCTCTTAACTTACTATTCTTGTAGTTTTCATCAAACATTTAAAAAAAAAATTATAATGATCTAATAAGGCGTACAGAATCATTGATTTAAACACTATTACTATGAACGGTAAAATAATCAAATAATCAAAATATCTAAACTGGCATCTAGAAGTTTAGGATACGAACCTGGCATTATAACCATATCAGTGGAGATAAATTGTATATTGTCAATATGCTCTATATAAAATGTGCGATTGTAATTCAAATTACTTTCGTCTTCGTAAGACTCCTTAAATAGTAAATACTTAATATATTTTAATTATAATAGATGGATATATTTTAAATTCTCTAAAATAATGTGTTGGAGTAACTCGATTTTATTGTTATTACCACCATTTTTCATTGCGTATGTAAAATTACCATATCAGATTTGATTGCAGACTTAAATTATACGACAATACTCGTATACCGATTAGTTGAGGCGAGCCTACAAATTTTCGTGATGTTGGAATGCATAAGTGACCCTGGGAAAATAGACACCTAGAAAACTCTCCCTGCTCATTCACTGGTTACTTGCTCCAAACACTAAGCAATTGAATTTTCACACGAAATTCAGTATAACCGGAAGCGTTTATTAACCTTCCGTAGGTGACTGGACTTTCTTCTTCACATTATTATTATTATTTCTTATTATTGCCTTGTATGAACTCCTCTGAACAAAAAAACGCACTTATAGGTACTTGTAATAACGTAAATGTACCTGTGTTACCTAATATTGTTTGACGCGCAGTCTGCGGTGTGCCAAAAATGACTCACTCGGCGCGACATATTACTTTTTCTACGAACGCATGGTAACTATATTCAATGGTCGGTTTTCGCTTGGGCCGGAATTTGACAATCTCCGACTGAACTTGAATTCTTGCTGCACGACGACGACACGCCAGAGATAGAACGTACGCGCGTTTGTCTAAAATTAAACTTTCGCTATAGGCCTCCGCCGTCACCGCGTGTTCAATGACCTTTAAGAGGTATACGCTTTTATTTGTACCCGTTTTGCTGCATCCCGCCGTCCGGCTAAATACGTTGTGTCATGTTTGTGAATGTTTATGTAAACTCCTCCGACGCCGCGCCAAAGACGTTGGAGTGCGTTCTAAGACATTCTATATATCAGCACGTAGTGCACCCGCTCGAGCTGCGAGTTCCAGAGTCGTGCGCATTAATTCCAATTGACATTTTAATGAAAATAAAAACAAAATTACTCGAATACTCGGCATACCGCAGTCCCGTTTAATTTATATTATATATTTTATTGATCTTTGTTCGAACCTCGCACGACATTCGTTAAAATAAACGACACTCGACATTATATTCGTATGTGTATAGGTTATAGCGCGTTCGAAAATCCGTACTCAATTTAATCGAATTTGACATTTCAGTTTAGCCCGATTTTTGTTATATTTTGTGGATCATAAGCAGTCTTCAGTCTTCACAACAAATTAAATTTTCCTATATAAATTCTACTAATGAACTTTTAAAATATTAAAATACTAAGGTAATACTTGTGAATATTTCTGTGTAATAGGGGGGGGAGAGGGCAAAGGGATAAAATACCCCAGGGTACAATCATTTCGCAGAGAAGTCGTATTATCACATTTCCTACCGAAATGGGTACAAACATAACAAATGGATCAAGTCTTCTAATAAAAAAGTTGTCTCCATAAAAAAAACATCATTATTTTTTACAATTTGTAAAACCATTAGCTACAAAAAATATTTAATCCGAGTAAAAAAAAAAACCCTTTAGGTTATGATTATAATCATTTTTTCCACGAGGACACCAAATAACTTAACATAGCCTTGTTTATGAATTATAATTATTATACCTATACATTCCATTATTTTTTCTATCGCCCGATTTGATTTTATGTCAATATATGTAGGTACTGAATAAGCTGGAATAAAATACAATGACCAATCAAATACAAAATATAGTTTAATATCGACAGTTTTATCATTAAGTTGGAAACAAGTTAGGCTACTATATATAATATATAATATTAGTAGGTATGTATGATGTATCTATATATTTCGTATATTTACCTATACATCATTGGCATATCGTATTGGTTGAATCACAGGAACATTTGAGTCATAATTTGAAGAAAAAATATAACAACTGGCGAATCGCATGAGGATGTAGAAGTTAATTAAGTATTGAATAAAAGGATAAAAATCTTCCCGCTTGGGATATATTGAAAAGAAAGGAAATGCTCGTATCATGTCTTTGACTAGAAAGGGTATTAATTAATATAATATATTAGCCTATTATAATGGGCTGCTAGACGAACATGGGGTGGAAACAATAAATTGCGTGTGCAAATGTAACATGTCGAAGGAATTTCCTCAGGATATTTTTATTCAAACATTAGCAGTAGCAGTTCAAGGATCGCAAAATACCAAGGTACGAATTTATGGAAAACAAGACTACAAGAGCCTATAGTACAATGAAATTATAACATTTAAGTAACTACTATTTAAGTAACTAACTTATTCTACGCATACTATGTCATGGTTAGATAATATATTTTAACGACTCGTTTGAGTAATTTTATTGCCAATTTAAGTGCAAAATATACGAGTAATAATGAACAAACAGGGTTTGACTTTTTTTTATGTATAATGACTACCTAGGACACTATATTGGGTACCTACACTTTGTTATCATGTTAGCGTATATATAGGACCTTCGGTTTCCGCAGAATACAATGTCTATTGTCTATTGCTTTTTCAATCAAATATAATAATAATTTTATTATATAAATAACAATGAAAAACATGTAGTCGCATTCAGTAGGGCGTATTTGAGTTTCTTATCGTCCGGGTAAACATGTCGTATTTTTTTGAAACGTTCCGTTCCTCCGTCACACGACAACACTAACAGTTATCTACCATGCATTAGTGGTTTTAAAAATTATAAGATTATACCATTACATAGTAACCAAAACTCAAGATAAATAATGTTACGTTCATGTGTTAAGAAGACACGCGTTATATCGACATTAAAACACGTTCAGCTTCTCTCCTAGTTATTGTAGATTCAAAATTTAAATAAAATATGATAGATAAGAATATTTACTAGAAACGAGCATAGAACTTTTATGATAATTTTTTTTTTTTGTAATTAAAAAATGTGGAAATTGACATTTTTCAATAACAAATTTTAGATGTTTAAATACACAAAATCAAAAAAATAAATATATTAAAACAACATTAGGTTTAAGTTTTCATATTTTATTTAGTGTAATTATTTTTCTTTTATAAATGATCAGAAAGCCACAATAATAGTTTTTGAACAAATGTCGGGATTACACTACAATAAAATTGGTAAGTACTGCAGCTGATACGAAATTATTTTTAAATTAATTTTAAAATGTATTTAAAATTATTTTAATTCTTAATTTTTATTATATCAAAATTTCTTAAAAATAGATGGTATAAAAAAAAATCGGTTGGGCTACTGTGGCAGTGAGTCATGTGTTCGTTTAACTTTTAACGTGTTCGGGTTAGATATATATTTTGTATGGGTACTACCATTGATTATAATCAATGGTACTACACATATGACTTATACTGATAGTGTGAAGGACTAAGGAGTACCTAAGCTAGAGTTATGACGTAGGAGTTATATAATATATTATGTAATAAAGTTTGGTTAAATAATCCAAGTCTCACATAAAGGGGTTGTTTCTGATTTATTACAAAATTATGCATAACAATACCTGCAGTCTGGGTACTATTATACCTAACATATAATATGTAATAAAATATACTATTGTCACTATAATATGTTATCTGAACATTAATATTAGACCTATACACGAAATAATAATGACACTCTTTCTCTAATGTACGTTACCAATTTTAGCTAGTGACTTTTTAGGTAAAAAATTGATATTTATTGGTGATAAATCCAGACACGTATATTGATCATAGTTTTAGGAGAGGGCGATAATTTTTTTTAAATTTTCTAGACCCAAAAATGTATATAATATATAAACTAATAAATTCTAAACTAATAATTCAAATACAAAATTTATACATAATACACTCTTGTAAATAAACAAATGCATTTTAATAAGCAATATAATTTTAATTTTTTCATTATTAGGTCTATTTTTCTTTTTTTCGTTTTAGCAAAATTTTATGCTATTTTTTCTACTGGAATAAATATTTCTCAGATACACCAGATAACTTTTTTCTCAACTAATACATTTAATAGGTTTTTCCTACCTGTAGGTTCTTTTGGTAGCCAACTCGTTAACACTATATTCCTGCTAGAATTTGTCATTTATTCATAGGGCTTGCCAAAACTAAAACAGACAACAGCAAATTTGATTTTTCAGTTAACGGGTAACACAATATTATCGCACCAATAAAATTCACCGCTAGATAATGATGAATACACGACGGAGAACCAATTTATATTAGTTTTATTATATAAAATATATGACATTTTTTTTAAGATATCACAGTATCACCAAAATTAGTTTAGTCAGTTTACGAAATTATAATAATTAATAACGGTTATTAAAATGCCATAATGGTGGGGTATTATTATATAATTATATAACACAATTAATTAATTATCTAATTTGGTATAATACTATATGAGCTTTGATGAGAGGGGCTATCGCTCCTATCGCCCCTCCCCCCTCAAATACGTGCCTGGATAAATCCATACTAAATTATTCCCAATATAATATGATGATCATTATGCCATTAATAATTATTATTTATTAATTAAATTTTCGTCCCAAAAAGTATCGACGTGGTCAAAGTTCGATATTATGATAAAGGTTATGAAAAATAAATAAATATCCGCAAAATTGTTGAAAATTGTACGTAAGTGATACTCGAACAGATTTCCTTCACCCTGCACATGAAATTTAACATTTTTCATTTTTTAAATAATCACGATATTTTTCTTCTGAAAAAATAGAAAATTCGATCGTCAGACCAACGTGTAATTTATACAATTCCAATATGTGCGTTATTAACATGATACCCGAGCACATATAAAAGTGTCTCCAGGCATAAAAAATAACAATACACGTCGTTAGTTAACACAGTCGACTATACCGAGCCCATAGCTTCCTCACTTAGCCAAGAATCTAAGACTTTAAATATAGGTTGGTACATATTATAATATGTACACTCGTTATGCATACACGTGAATATATTAATAATTTACGTGCGTACTTTACACGACGTGTTTATATAAATTAAAAATGTTAATATTAATATATATAAATGTTCACAAAATATAATAACTCGACATCGTGTCTTTTGTCATTATTGTGAATACGTATACGTACCCCTTATATTTTTAAGTGTTTTAACACTCCTACTTACGTCCATTAAAACGTTAATTTTTACCTTTAAATTGTTCTTTATGTGTTTTAATAATAACTATAATTTACGATAGAACAATTTAACACTTTATAATTGATAATTAATACAAATATTATTAAAATTATAGCGATCGACACAATATACATTTTTAACCTTGACTAATTCCCATAAAACTAATTTATACAATATGTTTTTAATTTTAGAAACGTCCATTAATTTTTCTGTAATCAATTTAGTATCCTTATTATAATAATTACACAATATATAAAAAATATAATATCAATTATTAAAAGTATTAATTTCTATAAAACGTATCCCCAAGCTCAACAATAAGTATATTCATTAAATTTTATATGATTATGATGAATAATTTATATCAACTACCAACTAATTTTTTGGGAATTTTCGGCTTTATTTTATTATACGCACCTACAAACATATAATACCTATACGTGTACCTTAAATAGGTTAAGTATAGGTATATTATTTTGCGTAAACCGTAGGTATCTATAATATTATAGCATAAATTTATGCGTGTATGCAGTATACACCCAATGGAATTTAAATTATTATCATTTCATACCTATGCCTAAAATTTAAACAATATGTTTACTAGTATATTTAACTTTTACTACTTATTCGTAATTTCTATGCGATTTCACGTTGTAAGTAATTAAACATTTGAAAACGTGTGATAACTAAATCTAAATTAAGGCTAACTCGTTACAGATGAAATTAACAATTCTATTATGCGTATATATTTATATATATTATATATGTTTATTTGTATGACGAGTTTATTTTTTTTATTCGCGAGAACAAGAAATCTGTTGGCATTATAATGATGTGTTTTATTTTATCTGAGACCTTTTTTATATCGACATTCACATATAACTCCTCTTCAGTCATTCGCGTATATTTATTATATACAGTTGCACGGATTGTAATAAAACGTTTGCAATCGGATATATAACTTTGTAACTATTATAGGTTGTTCATCAATACCAATACGCTATAAATTATTTTTCTGGAGAATCCGTCATAAGAAACTACAAAACCCGAATACATTCACATAATATTATGCAATATTGTAACCTTCAACGTAAGAATAAGGTAATAAATATGAAACAATAATCCAAAAACTTAAAATAGTTTAATTTCCCATAGATTTAATCATCAAAGTTTGTTGAAAAATAAATAAGACAAATTTACAAACTGGATACACATTGTGACTATAAGTTTTGGGCACTAAACTATATCTATAGAATATATTTATTATATTAGTTATTATTCTTATATTCTATATATTCAGAACTAATTCTGTAAAGCGCTAAAAATATGTCTTCAAAATTATACTACGTGATACTAAAAGAAAGTCTTATAAAAATATGTTTATTTTAAAAATTTTCCGAATAATTTTGTAAATCACATTTAAAGTACTTACCAAACATTTCAATTATTTCCAACCTATATGGATATAAATATTTTGTGCATTCCTTCTAGTCGAAATTGTATTTACGGACATGCAAAAATGATAAAATAACATTGCTGTATTCGAAATCAATACATTTCTTGTTTTACTAAAAATCTAAAGCTTTTAAATTTTTAAAAGATCACCTCATACCACTAAACTAACGTTAAATGAACCGTCTATATGTATTATATACAGATGACATTGATTTTTATTTTATTTTTTAACACTGCTTGTACTATATTTTATCTTTTATTAAAAACAAATTTGTACAATATATTTTATTATTTTTTTTTTTAGTTTATAATGTCACGGCATGTTCGTTTGAATTTAACGGAGTGTTGTTGTGCACCTTTTCTTGGCATCTTTTTATTTTGTTGTCAGCGGCGAGACGGACTACGCTCTACCCGTGTGTGACTTAAAGCCATTATTAATTGTCAACGAACATATCTAACTAAGTAAATCAGCCATTCAGATTTCCGTTATTTTATTTTTATTTTTTATTATTATATTACGTTTTTTACTCGTAGACTTATTTTTGACATGATAAAATACTCTAGCCGATTCACGTTCACCGAAAATGCCCGGGTTAACCACGCCAAACCGCCGCGCCGTCGTCCTCGACGACCCTTTTCATACACCTCTAAAATTAAACACTATAGATATTATGCGCGACACTTTTTTTATTACATTTTTTACATTATTATTATTTTTTTTTTTTTTAATTTTCGATCTCGTTTCTCTTTGTCGCAGTAGTGATGAGGTTTCTCCTACAATATCCATATAAACTATATTATAATACCTACTATGCCGTCATGACTCATGGAACGTGACACGTCCAGTACCTATATACTTTAATTAGTAATTAGTTAAGTATAACAGTTTCAAACTGACAACGTTTTAATTTTTTTTTTTTTTTTTTTTTTTTTTTTTATCTATGAATAGAAACGTGTTTGACAACTTATTCCATACAATATAATATACCTGTGCGTGCGTATAATATATAATATAATATAATACACGAGTTTTACAAGCATTATATACGTGCAGACTGCAGTGTAGTAGTAGGTACGTAACACGTGTTTTTCGATGAAAAAGTTTTATAATTATTATGCTATACACACATATGTAATATAATATTGTTAAAATAGTTTAACTTCCAAAAATAGACATGTATGATTGATCATTGATAATTAAAAAATACATATTATTATAATATGTAGTCAGAATGTAGTATATGGCTACGGCAGATTTATTTAATCGCGTAATATAACACTTATATCCGATATACACATAATGGCGAAATTATACATTTTAATCACGAAATTTCAAGCTGATATTAACCGATCCTCTTTGCTTATTTACCTATCGTATTACATGCTTAAAACTTAATATAAAGTGTAAACGAATAAATTGGTAAATAGTTTTATAAATAGTTTTACAAATGATTTTATAATAATTTAAATTTAATTTCATCAGGAATTAGAGATGAATCGAACTATATGAGAAATGATTGAACAGAACTATTGTGTGTTTGTTCGGGTTCGAAGCCGGGGTTAGCACGAATGGCTACAAGGTTAATAATACATTTAAAAAAAAGGATAATAGTAATCTGTTTTAACATCATAAATTTAAAAAAAAAAAATTCTGCAAAAACGCCATATTTTTATATATATAATATATAATATTTCAATCTATAAACAGTTCACAGTTATAATAAGTACCAGCTATATATGAGAGTTATACAAGTAACAGAATGTATTTTTTTATTAAATATGTTTATGTACATTCAAGTATAATAGTATAATAGGATATGGTGGACACCCTCGCAAAAAATTATAGTTTAAAATTTGAACTAAAAATTAATTTCGACCTAACCATATATACTATAATAGTTATAAAAGTTTTTCAAATTTGAAACCACTGTAACTCTTTAAGTACCAAACATATTCAACTTTGGATTAGAATCATCATTAATAATAATATGTCAAAATCAGCTTTTGAAAATATTTAAACACAAAAAATAAAATAATATACAATAAATATATATAAATATTTTTTTTTTAAAGTTTTAAAAGGTTGTAACTTGGTCAGTTTTTTGTCATAATTATTTGAGTTACAGCCGTTTTCAATTTAAATCGGCTGTAATAGATTTTGGATTTAGGACCATGGTTTATATATTTATTTATCAATATTACTTTAAAAATTTGGTCTATTTGAATCCGGTATGGAAAAGAAAAGTTGATGCACAAATCTAAAATGGTCGAAATTATATATTTAAAAGTTCAGATATAGATCAGGGGGAAACCGGAAGACAAAAGTTGATCCATCGTCCCTTCGGTCCTCGATTAGGATGGTGTATTATTATTATTTTAGATTTGAAAACAAAAATAATTCATTGCATTTGAAATACGAGTCTGAGTGAAATTCGGTGAATAACAAAAAAAAAAAATCGATAACCAAGACAACTTTATTTATTATTTTTCCCGAATTTATAAAAAATATTCATTTTAAATTGTAGTTTTACTTTATGCTTAAAAAAAACTACTGAAACGTCGAAAAATGACTTCTTTATGGTGTATACCAAATAGAAACAATTTTCTTTAAAAAAAATAGCTCTTTACTACATAACTACCGCTTGACTCCTTCTATTTACCCATTAAAATGTATAAAGAAACAACAAAATAAATAAAACGCATCATTATAAAACCAACACATTCCTCGTTTCATTCAGAATCTAAAATAGAAAATAACGTGTATTTTTGTATACTCTATACATTAATTTTATACATCATAAACACAACTTAAATTAGCCAAAAACTTGAGAAGATATAGGTACGAGTGTACATAAAATAACCTTTAGAACGTAATTTTTTATTTAATTTTAATTCAAATTAAATTTGTATACGAAAAAACGTATGGTTCGAGTTTGATAAAATATTTTAATAGTTCGGTTCTCCAAAATCTAGAGTTAGATCCATCTCTGTAAGATATATACTAACGTAAACAATGGATGTATTAATATACTCGTATTGTGTAATCAAGTACACAAGGGAAAATATCGGGTCTAACAATATATGTTTCTGAAAGGTCGGAAGAAATAAAATTACCAGACAGTATTCGCTTATTTATGTTTATCTCGTTGTAATCGAATTTTTTGTATCATATGTATACGAAACATGTTTTTGATACACAAATAATTATACCGGATGTGTTTAATCCATTTTTACCCTCGATCGGAAACAAGTATATAAGAAAATATTTAGAGCAAGTGCGTTAGTGAAATATATCGAACAGATTCATCGCACAAGATTTTAGCTACATCAAGATTACACAAAAAGCTCTACAATAATTTGTAAAAAACCTATATTTTTAACTTGTATATATAAATATATTAGATTATATTCCATTTTAATACATATTTTATAATGTACACAAGTGTAATAATCTTAGAAGTTGAAGCCTAATTTATTTTCAAATAAAAATAATAAAAATAATACAATAATTTGCATATATACTTTTCCAATCACTTTTTATATCCAGTAAATTTTGTGTATAAACTTATTTCATTTTATAAGAGTTGACATGACAACAATGCACGTGACCATGTTTATTGTACGCCAGCACGAGAACATGACTTATTGTTATCGTTATCGATTTGTGTTTATGTCGTGTACTTGTGTCACTTAAACACGAGGTACTTAATATAAGAAAAAGTATAAAATATTGTATTTAACACTGTAAACAACAGTCAACATATTTTTTTATATCTCTAATTATTTCATTTTATATTATAACGTATATTTTAACGTTTTTTATACCATTAAAAATGAATGATCATACAACATTTTTTCATAGGACGAAACTTAATTATAAAGAATAATTTATCGAGTTTTATTTTACCTTGATAGTTTTAAATTAATTCGACTTTTTACAAGCAGGATTGTTGTTTAAAATATGTGTTTAAAACAATAGAAAAAAAAACAAATTCATTAAAACGTTTAAAACACCCATTTAAAAATATTGATAACAAAAAACATTAGTTTAAAAGAACATTTTTAATTAATTTTAAATTAAATATATCTAACCTATATATTATTTTTAAATAAAAAATATTCTAATTTAATGTATACATTATAATTATTAACGGATTCTTTCAAATGGATTATTTTCCCAACTCACATGATTCCCTTCTGGATCTTGTCTTCACCAACTCGATGTCTGTTTCTGTTAATCAGACTTATGAGTACGCCGTACCTCTTGACAGTTATCACCCATGTCTTTCCATCTCGATTAGCCATATTTCTCCTCATTCATCTTCCTCTCCAATTCAGTCCTTTTTCAATTTCAAAAAAGCTGACTACTTCTCCATAAAGTCATTTTTTAATTAATTTAATTGGCCACTTACCTTCTCTTCTCTCTCTACAGATGAGGCTATGACAGTTTTTTATGACGCTATACACTCTTCCATCTTATCATTTGTTCCTAAAGTAACCTACCGCCCCTCTTCTTATCCACCCTGGTTCAATAATGAACTTATAAACATTGTAAAAAGGAAAAAACGCGCTCATTCTAAATTCAAATTGACCCAGTCCCCATCTGATTATCAAACTTTTTCTTCTTTTCGTGCCCACTTCAAACAACTCTCCCGTAAGTACTACCGTAATTTCCTTTCTCGTACGGAATCTCTCCTTAGTCAAAATCCACGTTCCTTCTGGTCCTTTGTCCGTAAAACACGCTCCTCGCCGTCTATCCCAACTAATGTTACATTTAATGGTCACACAAGTTCAAACCACTCTGAAGCAGCCAACCTATTCTCGAATTACTTTAGTTCTGTTTATTCTCCTACCTCATCCTCGGATCCACTTCTTTTTACTGTCTCCCACTCTTTCTCACTACCTAACTGCGTCAATTTGTCTACTGATGATGTTTACCAGGGTTTAACTAATTTCCATAATATCAAATCCATTGGACCCAATGATATCCCTGGTGATTTCCTTTATCAGCTACGGGATGTCATTTTCTACCCACTCACAATTTTATTTAATAAATCCCTTAATTCTGCCGTCTTTCCATCTTTATTAAAACTTAGCTCTATTACTCCTATCCTTAAATCTGGCGATAATTCTGACGTCTGTAACTACTGACCTATTACAATCCTCCCTCACTTATCAAAACTATTAGAAACACTAGTGCATAAATACATTCATCCTTCTTTAAACCATATAATCGTCGAAAATCAACACGGTTTCCGTCCTCTACCACTCGTCGCTCAACCACTACTTGCAACTTGGTTCTCTCCAATTATATTTATGACTCGTTCCGCCAGAATAGCCAAGTTGATGTCATATATACTGACTTCTCAAAAGTATTTGATCGTGTCGACCACACTCATTTAATAAATACTCTTGACCTACTTGGTTTAGGTGATCCTCTTTTCTCCTGATTACGCTCTTACCTCGCGAATCGAAAACAATATGTTGTCATCCATGGTAACTCATCCCACCCTTTCACCCCAAATTCGGGTGTACCACAAGGTACTGTACTTTCTCCACTTCTCTTCTCCCTATTTGTAAATTCGGCTCCATCAGTCCTCCATTTTGCCAAGCTACTTATCTTCGCTGATGATATGAAATTGTTCTTTCAGATAAAGTCCGAAAACGACTGCTCTTTACTCCAAGCCAACCTTCAACGCTTAGTTACCTGGGGTGAAGCCATAGGCCTTAAGTTGAATATCTCCAAATGCTATGTCATGATTTTTTCCCGTCATCGCTCAGCTATAAACCATACCTACTTCATTCACGACCTTCCTCTACCATCAGCTGGTGATTCCGTTCTTGATCTTGGTTTCATCCTTACTCAGACACTTTGTCCTGGCAAACATATAGAGACTCAGTGCTGTAAAGCACTTAAACTTCTTGGTTTCATTTTTCGGATATCCCGTGAATTTCACCTCTCTTCCTCTTTAAAAACTCTATAT
>JAIPRL010000325.1:135536-156257 GCA_025469235.1 Pemphigus obesinymphae | reverse complement strand
TTCTTAAAATATTCTGCATATTGCCAGTTGTACTTATCTACTGCAACGACGAAACGATCATTTTCTTCTTTAAAAAGGATTAAGTCCTATCTTAGGAATAGTATGACGAGTATAGTATAGTATATTAATTTATATATTTCGGTTTCGATATATATTTCCAATACCGTTTTCTGTTTTTTTTTGTCGGTTTCGGTTTCAATTTTCAATACCATTATCCATTTTTTTCGGTTTCGGTTTTTATTTCGATTTCGATTTCGATTTTTTAAAGGTTTTAACCGGTATATGATACCGTTTTCGATACCGGTTTCAAGCCCTGCTTTATTACCTATATTTATTTGCAGTATATTAAGTTTAATTACAATTATACGTTGGCAGGCCCGTCTCGGGGGGGGGGAGCGGTGGGGGGTCCATCCCCCAACTTTGGAAAGCAGTCGGCAAATAGTAGAAAAAGTCCATGGCTTTTTTTTTTTTTTGCGCTTATTCACCTTTTGAACGAAATATTTTGGAATATTTTATCGGGAAATTATGCAGCAATGAGGTATTTTTCGGAATTTTAAGTCAAGTCGACAAACTATAAATTATTAGGATTTTAGTCGGCAAAATGGGAAAAAAAAAGTCGATTACTTTTTCATGTAAGAGAAGATTACCTTTTTAAGAAAAGTATTATATTATTTTTTTCACCCCCTCCCAAAAAAAAAAAAACTTTCTACGAGACAGCCATGTAGGTAAGTACTTCTATTATTTTGTTAAATGCCTATATATATAGGTAAACCTATGAAAAAAATATCACTACACAGACGGCGCACAATACAAAATACAAATAATAATTAAATGTTTATGTTTACGTATAAATAGATGGTACCTAGGTGGGTGGGTACTATAGTCTATAGACATACATATATATATTTATATGTAAGTATATCAGCAGTGTCGGACTGGCATCAAAAAACCTAGTCCGCAATTTGGTCAAAGGGCCCATATAGCCAATGAAAAATATACTAATCGTTCCACTTAAGGGGGACGTCACATATACAATTTTTAAGAGTTTTACATTATATAGAACATTTTTAAGAAAGTTTAAAAACAACATTACAAAAAAAAAATTTTCTTGGGTGGCAGTAGTCGTCATTTATTAAGAAACAGAATATAATAGACACAATTATCTGGACGATTATCTGGATTATATAGGACGACGGTGTTTAACCGTCGTCCTTTTTTCGATACCATAAATAGAACTGATTAGGTATGTTATATTATCTGCAAAAATCCTACAAAAAAAATTATTTTTAAATTAAAAAATTAATAACTTTTTTTTATGGATTTGTATTAAAAATAATATATATATAACGATAGAACTTGTAAATATTGTGTACAAATTTGGTTTCTTAATTACGACTAAAAATTGAGAAAATATATGTGTCGCATCCTTCAGTCCTAATACATAATATTTTGAAAAAGGTTATATAAAATTTAAAGAATCCTAGAAAACTGGATGATGGTTTATTATTTATTTGTTATTTTATTATTACTGTGATATAGAGACGGTAGGTGTGTTTAATGTTTTGTAAAAAATTTTAGGTCTTAAACTCGAAAATTAAGCTCAAAAATCGATAGAAAATTTTAAAACGGATTTAGTTAATTGGAAGATCATATGGGGGAAAAGTTAATTGTTATAGATAGGTAGGTAATATTATTGTGAATTATTCTAATAAAACAACATCGTTTAATTCTTTTCAAACTTGACCTGAAATGTAGGTATATATAACGTAAATATATAAAAAATAATGAAAAATCAGTTTTTAATCTAGTATTTGAAAAAAAAATTCTAGGTATAACCATAAGAAGAAACAAAATTGTATATAATATGTATAGTATAATAAATTAATTTATACCTTGTGAAAAGAGAAAAAATTATAAAATTTGAAATATTATACATTTTTGGTGATAAAGAAATATATAATAGATACCTATACATGTATATTGTATATTGAACATGGTATTTTTTAAATAAATATTCAATTTATTTGAGTATTATGAAAGAAATTCTGATAAATAATTTATCCAAAAATACTTAATATATACTTTACAAGAAAATTAAAATACTATTTTACAGGCCTTTACAAAAGCAGATCAACTCTTCAGATATTTTGACTGGGGTTCTAAAACAAAGTTGTTAATTTTATAATTTTAAGGTTTACCCTCCAATATTACGCTCAACGATCGAAAAACCAATTTTAAAATTAGTCAAATTTTGAGGATCTTCTGGTGGTGGTAGATTGTAAAATCTAGAATGTTTTTAATTTTGTTAATAGTCTACAATGTAACAATAAAACTAAGAATCATAACTTAATCGCAGTATTATAGTGGAAGATTAGTGATACATATAGGTACATTTTAAATAAAATATATAAATAGGTTCCTACCTATATTACAGATTTCAAAAATAGATCAATCGTTTAAAATTTTTTATTTATTAATTTATTATAATTTATTAATAAATAATATTATTCAAATATAAGCAAGGGGGCCAAAATTAGCGGAGGGCCCAGTCCGCGATTAGAATATTTTACTATAGTCGCAGAATAGGAAATAATAATCGTCTATTTAGTAAATAAATATCGGGTCCGTAGATTTATTAATAAATAATATTATTCAAATATGAGTAAGGGGGCCAAAATTAGCCGAAGGCCCAGCCCTCGATTGCGGACTAGCGGTCCGGGCCAGTCCGACCCTGGGTATATGAATAATGAATATACATTATAGAATAATCAAATAATAATCAATTTTTATTTCTGATCTAAAAAAAAAAAAATTAAATTAAAGAATAGTACATTAACATAACTACGTTTGTGTCAGGTTTTATTTACAAGGTTATAGTTGCGTCCCGGTATACTTTTTTTTTGGTACCTATAGTTGCAATAATCATAAAATCCATGATTTTGAATAGGTACAAGTGTGGTTACTGCTATTTTTTCTCAATCCATTTGTGCATAATAACAATGAAATAGGTAGGTAGGTATAGGTATATTTAATTATAGGTAATATAAGGTACCTATACCCATAATATGATAATTAAACGAGTCCACGAGCTAATAGAATGTGCCTACGCCTGTTAGGTCACAGATCTCCCCGAATTTTGTAGGGACAATATTAACCCTCTATTTTTTTTTTTTTTGAGATCAATTGCTTTCTCGAAATATTGCGGTATACAATCGTACCAGCTAGTGATTAGCAAAATCGGTCTTGGTCTTGCGGCAGTATAAATATAAGACCAAGACTAAACTTTGGTTTAAAAACTCTGTTTTTACCAGAATATAAAGATAGATTAATTTTTTTCTGAATTCTAGAATTATTATTTCTCCTAGAATATATACGTAGCGGCATTTAAAATATTATTATTTAACATTTCAATACCTATTTTATTCAAGACAACAGTTGTAGCATGTAGACCATAGAAATTGAATAGATGTAAACAAAACTGAAAATTAGGGAGTATATAATGTTTTCTATGCGGGGGGTACTGAGTAGTGATAAGAAAATTATCACTATAGGTATACTATTTGTACGGGCCGGCGGCGTATAATAATAACACGCGCACACCGGACTGCACCTTTGCTTCGCGCGCACCACTCAACACTTTATTTGAACCGACTCGGTCGGCCACACGGTGTGTAGGTACTTAAAAACTATGGGACGAGGGAAACTTAAAAACTAGTAAAAATGGTAACTCTGTTGTACGGTAATTAAGATTTCGTGTATTGCTGGTACAAATAAAATATATCAATAAAGTAATAAATCACAGCAACACAAAGAATAAATAAATTGACACTAAGCACAAAACGAAAATACAATAAAATAAATATATAAAAAATAGCCGTGCTGGCTCAACAAATTAATGGCGATGTGCTTAGGCCGGTAATTATTTCACAATAATAAATAATATAGAAATATATGTGATTAGCTCTTTTGGCTCATGAACTATATAAATAAATAATTGTCTGTTTGGCACAACCAATTCAAATAAATAACAAATAAATTAAAAACTTACAATATTGTCGGTGTGAAGTCTGGCCAGCTGCACACCTAAACCTAAAATAAATCAAATACAAAAAAAAACACAAATGGTAACAATAAGTAAGTTAACTATATATACGATATTTTTGACTATTCGAGTCGATAATATATGCGTTGGCTATTAGAGCCGACTTACAACAATAAATAAGATATAAAAAGTACTACACGCGGCTATTAGAGCCGTTAGGTATATAATACAAGAGGATGACTGTTTGAGTCAATAAAATATACGCCGTTTATATAAATGCTAAAAAAAAAAACACCGCGAACACAATAATTTTAATTGCGAACGATATAGGTACGTATAGCACGACGAACGCAACGGACAACGAGCGGGGCCACAATAGGTTTATATTACCGACTTTTTGCTCGAAAAAATACAATAATTACTAGTAAAATCACGGCGATTCGCGCACGTAAAAACTAATTAAACAGCCTCTCTTTATAAATTGTGGCGATTAGCGCACACGTAAAAATATAATTTTGGCGGCTGTGTACTAACTATAATGGACTCCGTCCGGTGACTGACTAAAACAATAATATAATTCACAAACAGATAAACATTTACTTAGATATCTAATTTGTGTGTATGTGTATGTGTGTGTGTGTGTGGCCGGTCGTGCGATTATAATAATTACTGTAGGTAATATCGGCGGCGAGTAATTACTTTAGTATTACTTCATCGGGGCGTCAACACTATTTATTTAGTGTTATGACACTCATATTTACGTGTGAACAGTATACGATATTTCACGTCACCACATTGAATTTCGAATAGTGTCATGCAACTATATTATATGGATATGGAGCTATTATATTAGGGTTAGGTATATTTCGCAACACGCACGCATTTGATAACGAACTGGCCACGGCCGATCGGTAAATATAATAAACAAGAATCCAAAAATACAACTGAAAAGTATAGTTTCTAATGTTCTATTCAATAATGTCATGCAAAAATGTCGTAAAAAAAAAACGATTTTTTAAATATAATTTCAAAAGTTATAAATTAACAGTACCTAGGTAAGGCAAAAAACGGGATTAATAAGGGACAGATATGAAAATACAGGACATAAAGCATCCTGAAAGAAGATTGTCAGGACAATAGGACACAAGCCTGAAATAAAGGACAATCCTGTATAAAACGGGACGTATGTTCACCCTATGGAAGGGTGTTACAGACGGGTCGTTTTCAACTGCGGCGCGTAGCTCGGCTCACTATTTCCATTGTGAGGCCCGCGGTGTAGCTGTGAGTTCCTGCGAGCTGGGCTATAGTCAGACCGTTCGACGTCGTAGTTATGATAACCTGATATTCTTCCGGTATGTTAGTAGCGTCTCCGTGCCACTACAGATAATATATTATCCGGAGCTCACCGATTTCAGGGGTCCACCTGTAGATGGGTTTCCTAGCTGCAGGTTATGTTGACTGCCCGCGGAGACCGGTATAGCCCGAAGCACTCCAGGGTGGAGCGTCCGCTTTGCGGTAAGTACCTTACTATGAGCGTAGGGGTTGTCCGACCGGCGTCTCCGCGACACAAGCCTAAGGTTTTGTTGGGTGTGGATTTGTAGTGGCTCTCCAAGGTGGAAAAGGCAGTGTAACTAGGTCACCCAGAAATGGGCATCACTGATTTTGGTCGTCATATCCCGGGCGTGGGTCTTCGGCATTCGTCCGGTTTGACAAACGAGAGGTATGACCACACCAAATACGGTCTAACCGCATATAACATTTTCAAGTTATCTGTGGTCTAACCCTGGTGAAAGCTGAGTCACCTCAACCAGGAGGACCACCCGCGGTATGGTGTGCGGGGTTCAGAGTGCCTAAGAACTTCTGTTTCAACGTTGCGACGTAGCTCTTTTATGACGGGTGTCAGATGGAGTTCATCTCTGGTCCGTTGCATCGGAGATTAGTTCTCAGCTCAGGCAAAACATTCCTGCTCGAGGAGGCATAGTTTCAGTTTGGTCATACGCCCGCTATACAGATATTCGTCAAACACCTCTGCTACGGCTGAGCGCTGGTAGATTCACCCTCAGGGAGTTGGTACTAGTTGACGTGGAAGTGGTTGGACAAGATTTCCGATTATGCCTTACTGTACGCCCAATCTCTCTGTGATAAGGCGTTCGTGGATATCAGAGGTTGTGTGCGTAAAGGGTCGTGTGATAGGATCGCAAACGCAATGAAATTTTGGTCACTTTCAGTGTTTTCACCAAGGACTGCCCTTCCCGCTACAGTCGTTCTGAGGGAGGAGCGCAAACATGTAATATAATGTTTATCACGAATTCTAAGACTTCTCTGAAAAGTGGAGTTGCTATGGTCTTGGTTACATAGCCATATAGCTTTATGCTCGTGACTAGGGTGGACAACATGATACCTCTGTCGTCCGATTTGGAGGACCCCATTCTAATTATTTCGAGTTAAAATCGCCGCCGACCACCTGGGTGTAACGTGGGTCATGGTGGTTATGAACAGAGGGTTACAAGACTCTGAAGAGTGGTGTTGAAGTCGCCGAGTCCAGTGTTATGCATAAGAAAACCAAGACAAAAAAATGAAAATAAATATAGGTACCTATTATTTTAAAAGTAATGTATTCTTCTACTCCATTCAAAATATAATAATCAATTATTAAATTATTACAAAGTTAATTTTAAGAATATTAGTGTTTTGTAATCTTTCAAAGCTACAATATAGTGATATATATAATAATAATAATGTGTACTAGACAGTATAAAAAAATTATACTGCCATTTTATATATAATTTATTATTTATTTATAAATAATTTATAATCAACAAAACCTACATAAAACATTAATTGTGGCATCTATGTAAAACTAAAATTTAAACACCTAGATACTATAAAATTAAAAAAGAGAAATATTCTGGAGTACATTTCATATTTTTTATTAAAAATATTCTTTCTTCTAACAAAGAAGTTTTTAGTTTATGATTTTTTAAATAGCTATAACTTCTTTTCATCCGATATTTACAACGATATATACATTTCTATTAAAATAAAAATGTATGAAAACTTTTTTTAAATTAATTTTATTCATAAAAATTTCATCTTGTACAATGAACTTTTTCATAGGGAAAATTAATTGATACTGTATGATAATTTTGATTATTCAATATTGATCAGCAAGAAAAACATTCACTCACGAACTTTAAAAAATTAAAATCAATCGTAATCATTTTAATATACCTATCGCAAATTATTTTTGAATTAAGTCATTCATAATCTTTCCTTGATAAAAAAAAAACGAGACCCCACTTCCAAAATCGGGATACAAATCCCGACAAAAAGCGTCCCGCTTAAAAGGACGCTACACCGATGATTTTCACCGATAAATTCATGTTTACGCAAAACTGTTAAAATTGTTACAACTTTCATAAAGTGATTTTAGAGTTTAAATATTTATTATCAAATCGATATAGGACAACATTTTGAAATGAACTCATTTGGGATTTTCAATTTATGGTCTTAAAAAAAAGTTACTCATTAAAGCTTAAATAAGTAAAAAAAAAATAACTTTTTTTTTAAATTATTTAATTTAAAAACCGAAATGAGGCTTACTCCATAATATTGTTCTTTATTGATTTGATACTAGGTATTTTTACTATAAAATTACTTGAAAAACCTATTGGACGTGATACCAATTTCTAATGCAAAAATATGTCTACACAGAATGACGATAATTCGTTTCAAATTGGTTTAAGAATAAAAACACCTATTATATAATCGAAACTTAACATTTTGGAGTGAATTTTATACCGTTTTTATAAAAAAAAATGACAATAAAAAATTACAGCAGTTTAAAAAATTTAAAAAACAGAACATTTTTAATGTTAAATTGTATGCTAAATATTTAGTTTATTGAAAAAAATTTATGAAATTCTGTCCAAAATGTTGTCAACTTTCGATTTTATAATAGGTGTTTTTGTTCTTAAACCACTAGAAAACGAGTAATCGTAATTTTTAGTAGGCATGTCTTTTGTAAAAATATCGCAATTACACAACAATAAAATATGGTATTGACACAAGACTATTTTTAAATTAATTAAAAAATATATTTAAATTGTTGAGTTTTCATTTTTCTTAAAATTTTATAAAAATTGCCTATACAAAACCCCTTAAAAATTGGTTGTATGACGTCCTTTTAACACATTTTTGCGTAAATATGTTTTTTTTTAATAAATATCGTGATTAGACAACAATAAAAATGGTAAAAACACGGGACTAATTTTAAATTATATATAAATATTTTTAAATTGTTATATTTTGATATTTTTATAAATTTCTTAAAAATTGCCTTTGCGCAATTCCTTAAAAAACGAGTGTGTAACGTCCTATGACGCAGTTCTGGATTGGAAGCGGCGTTTGTATGTCTCTCTATTGCACACGTAACATTTAGCAATTTAGACCATTTCTATTTCCAACGTACCGACGGATTTAGTGATAAGGATTATAAAAATTGATCTAAATTTGTCGTAATGTCTACTTAAGATCGACATTCCCACATTTTTATTTTTTCTCCCGAAGTCCACCTAAATCTAAGTTAATATATTTGGAAATTTAAAAATGTATAACTTTTGTGAAAATTAAGGAAAAAAAAAATGAAAAAAGTGGGAAAGTCGTTCTAAAGTACATTTCACGATGAATTCAGAACAATTTTCAGAATCCTTATCGCTTTACTAGGACAATCGGTATGCTGAAAATGGGATTTAAGTGTCTTTTCAAATAGGTACAGTAGCCGTATTTATTGACATGTGACTGTGCTATAGACAAGCATACTATGCGTGCGAGTGAACACATAATCATTATTATGCCGAACGTGTTTACACTAGTGTTTGGAGCGTTCACTTAAAAATCGAATGCTTTCGCGTTCATTAATCGTTCGCTTTCGTATTCGTGTTCAAGCCACGTTATATTTAAAATGAACGCGTTAATTTTTTTTTCTGATTGTTATGCAGCTTAGTACTTACTTATGCATAGTTTACGGAACACATAAATATTTTACAGAAATATTATAATCAAGAAAACAGTGTTTTTCCTCTGTACCTTCTTATTATATGCATAGTATAGCTAGTATAGTAGTATAGGTATATACGTAAATAGTTATAATAGTTATAATATAACGATAATTCCATTGTAATTTGTACTCTGTATAGTCTGTACACGTGTTTAAAATTAAATTATCCCCATAGCATAGAATAAAAGTACATATACCCATACCTAATCTAGTTTATAACTTATTGTACGTCTATATAATAATATATATAAATACACTCAGTTTAATTTTTATTTTATAATTTATTATTATTATCATAGATTAAATATATTTATTATTGATAATCGTTTCTCCAATGTATGATGACAATTTTAATAATATACATTTTGTACAATATCAAATGTAAAATGAACGAAGTAAAATCGTTCACATTCGTTAAGAAATGAAACGCGTTCACGACTTCGCTTCGTTTGTGTGACGACCGAGAGGTCTAATACTATCCCAGGCGTTAGCCTTTACTAGTAGTTTAAGAATGGATTATTAATTTAAGGATTGATGAATTAGTTGATGGATTAGAATTTTTAGGAAATTTATCTCATTCTTCAAGTTTGTGAATTTGAAGCAGTGTCCTTATTAGAAAAATTTTGGCATTAAGTCTGATTTTGACCACTGGGTCATGGTTTTGTTACCATTCGCGACGAAGAAGATTCTTTTCACGTATCTCACGTAGAACTTCTATCGGAAGGTGTTTTGGAGAGTTTTTATTAAGTGGTTTTGAAACGCAAGACTCGATCACTGATTGGATGTTGACATTTAGGTTTTCAATAGCAGCATCGATGTCCGGTATGTTTTTCACTTGTGGGTTTAGGATCAATGTTTGACAGCTAAGAGTTTCCAAGAATTCGGGCCAGCTTATATGTTTGATTGCCTGGGGAGACGACGAAGTTATAGGGGAGCAGGAAACTTCCAGCATGACAGGATTATGGTCTGAGGGTAGGTCGTTTATGTTGGTGATCTGGACTGATAAAGGGATCCTGATCAGAGCGATGTCTAGTACATCTGATTTATGGTACTTCGTACAGGGGTAGAAAGTGGGGGTGGATAGGGCTAGGACTGTATAGTCATTATGTAGAACATGACTGTATAAGACTGCATAGTTCGATGCATGGCTGTTCCACAGAGGATGTTTGCAGTTGAAGTAGCCCGCTGCTATGAACCAGTTTGAGCTTGAGATATATATATATATATCTAGATTACTGGGATCGAGAACGACACTGGATGGCTTGTAGATTGCTGAGACGATGGTTTCAATATTGTTTGTCTTGACTATGATGGAAGTAGATTAGAGATTTGTTTGCAGGGAGGTAGGTTGGTGAATGATGCGGTGGTGTACTAAGATAGTAGTACCACCGTATGCGGGAGAGCCCCTCCCTCATAGGTGGCAGATCCGATTTGTAAGTGTGGTAGTTTGTAAATTTAAGTTTGAGGTGTGTTTCGCTAATTAGGACTATATCAATTTTGAGTTTGGATATGAGCACATGTAGTTCATTAGCTTTGTTTTCGATTCCGTTTGAATTCCAATGCAGGATCCGAAGGTTATTCATTGTTAACAGAGAAGAGATTCAGGAATGATTTTATGGTGGTGGTTACAATGGTTTTGGAATCATCAGCCGATGTTATGGTGGTAAGCAGGTCGGTTAGAAGATAAATAATCTGGTCGGTGCTATTGACAGGGGTAGGTTAGATTTGGTGGCCATTTCGTAGTTCATTAGGTGCTTGGGTTGGGTTGAGTTGGAGTTTTCATATGGTGAAGAGTAGTACGCTGATGAGGCAGTAGTGGGAGGGGTTTTGGTTTGACTTGATATTGATGATTTGGAATTTGAAATGTTAAGACGGTGAATATAATAAGGGCAACCACAGCAATTTGCGGTGCGGTCGTTACCGCAGTTGCTCCATTGCGGAGGCTGTTCGCGTATTTTTAGACATTCGCTCGTAGGATGATTTCTCGAGCATTTAACACATCTGGGCGGGTGTCCGCAATTATACGATCCGTGACCAAAGCGTTGACAGCAATGGCATTGGGACAAACCAGTTTTCTTAAATGACTCGACAGAGATATTTAAGTAGAAAAGTTCGGTCAGATCGAAAATCTCTTTTGTTTGTGTTCCGGATTGGAAAACCAAGCAGATGGGCATGGGTTTTGACTCGGTACCAAAACGTTTGACCATGACTACATTGAAATTTAAAAGTCCAAGTTCTTCTGTAGAGAACCTCTAAGAACGGTTTTTAGCTGGCAGTCGGCGGGAGATTATAGGTGTGAAATTCAATGTTGTTATCATCTAGGCACTTCTAGACTTGGCGAAATTGAGTGGAGTTTATGGTTTTTGGAAGGATTTTCCATGTTGGAAACTGAATCTGCGTCAGAGGAGCTGAAAGATGAAGGTAGAGATTCTGAGTCTGAGTTTTCGGTTTTCTTGAGCTCTTTGGTACCAATTCGAGATAGACTGGTGGATGGTGGACTGGCCGATGTGGTAGACGGATTTGGAAAGGGGCGTTTATTCTTCTTCTTGCCTTTGCTCATCGTAGAGAGCGAGAGCGCACTACGGAGAGGAGCGTGGTAGCCGGAGACCGGTGCGCGGTATTGCGGGTGGGAGTGGTTGGAAGACCGCGCAAGTCTGCCCGTGGTAGCTCTTGCAACGGTCGCGCGTATACTCACGGAGATCAAGCGGTCGCAGGGCGGGAGCTGAGTTCCAAACGAAGTAGTACTCGAAGACAGACAGGAACAGCGAAATGTACATGTGCACTGGTCGGCTGACTGAACTGAAATAACGAATACGTTCTAATGCCTTTTGAATGAACACGTTCATAGGTCGTTCAAAAAAATTGAATGCGTTTTTTCCAAACACTGGTTTACTCACACAAACACATTGCGTAACGCGTATAAATCAAATAATTGCTTATATATAACCCCTTAATAAATTACCGCTTCTAATTCCCTTAATGTCTAAAGTCTTAAAGTTTGTCCGGACAACGGGATGCATTCATCAAAAAACGGGACGTATAGACTCGCTAGTCTACAGCATACATTTTTCATTCAATAGGTAGGTACCTAACCTTACCTATAATACATTAGTCGTTAGTCATTACCACTGTTTATATAATATATTTATAAAGGTAAAAATATGCAAGAAAAATAGAAAATATGCAGTATAAATTTTAATTATTTTTGTTTAGCTTTAAATTGAGCACCTATTAGCATCTATATAACATTAACGATAAAACGCAAAGAAAAACACGGAAATAATAATATGAAGCAAACTTAATAGGTAGGTTTACAAAAAAAGTTTAAATGTGTATTAGAAAAAAAAAGTTACAATAATAGGTAGGTATGTAGTTTTACAACCAAAAAAGGATGATATATAATATTGATATCCTAACTAAGTATAATATAAAAAATAATAAAATGTCTATTCAATTAAGAAATCAAATTTGAAATTAAATTAAATATAGGTAGGTATACCTATATATTTTTTAAATTTATATTAAATAACACTATATACCTATACTCATAATATGCAGAAAAATGCATTTCAATTAAGAATTTGCAATATAACACCCAAAATATGGAAAAATATACATTATAAAATATTATTTTATCGTAAAAGTAATGATTTATGAAAAATCAATGACTGCATGTATTTGATGTAGGTAGGTATACCTAGAAAATAGCATTATGCATTTTATGCAAAATCCGGTCTTTAGTCAATACCCATAATATACCTAATAGATATTAAGGGTGCAAAGTTCTCCTTTAAGTAAATTATCTATGGCTTTTTGTGTTGAGAATGAGAATTATAAATTTCTTATATTATTATAAGGAATTATAGGATAATCACTAAATATCCATGGCAAAATATAAGAAGGGTAAGGGGTGCTGTAGCCATAGATAATAAAGATATTATTTATATATATAAGATTTATCATCTATATGGCTGTAGCTCCCTTGTACCCCAGCCAATTCGCCCATGTCTATTAGGTACCTATTATATAATTTTTGTTTAGCGCATATTGACATTGTATACATCTATATATTGATAATTGCTATTATATAGCTGCTATGTCGTACACCTGTCAAATTTAATGTTAACGTAAGTCATAACATTAAACAAAATACGTGTTTGTACCTACTATACATATACACTACTATTAGGTACATTCATTGATGTTTGATTTATATATATAATATTATATAGTATAGTATAGTCGACAATAACTATAGAATTTTGATATGGCATTACCGGAAAACAATAATAAAATATAAAAAATTAGTATTTACTAAGTATTTAATAAAAACAAAATTATAGACATTGGTACTTAAATCGGCCAAATCACAGAAGACGCTCTCACAACGTCATTCGCCGCGCAACAGGAAAGGGGTGTACCGTGTACCTACTACCTACTGTACGTCCGTACACGTTGTCCGGAATAAAAAATTCCCTGTCCGTGGGAAAATTCATCGCGCACGCGCAATTCGATTAATTGACGCGTATCACGAAATCCGCCGTCCGACAACTGGCGCATGCGCTCCGTGTTTTCGAATTAATATAATATTAATTTCTAAATAGATCGTTTTCCCCGTCGCGATTCGTTTTTCGTTCGTTTGCAAATAAACGGCCGCGAAGACGTCAACGGAAAGCTTTACCATGTCCAGTAAATGTCCGCCCGTTGTACAGTAACTGCCGTTAAACGCACGACCGCCGCATAGCCCGTGCTTTTCGCCGCGTACCGTCCGCAGTGCGCGGATCGCGGGTAAGTGTCCGCCGGAATCGGTCCCAGTGCTATGTTGCTATGTGATATTGTATATTTTGTTATTATCATTTTGAAACGATGTAGCACACACGCACGCACGTACACACACGAAAAACGCCAACAAGTGAGTAAAATCATATCATTATCATTTGTTTCCATTTCGTTGTCCATAGTAAGTACGCAAAATTGATTTTTTTTTTTTTTTTACATTTCGTTTTTAAGAGGCTTATTGCCTCTTATATAAATTTTAATATTAAGTGTTAGTGTTTGTCATGTAATACTGTTCAATAATGTTGGTGAACATCGAGATGATCCCACGGATGTCTTATCATTAATTGTATTTCAACTCTGCCTAGTGCCTGCGTCTGTGACAAAAGTTCATCAGCTATGCATCAAACACAGTCCCCAGTTCTTTGGTGGTATGGCTCATATATTTTTCATATCACTTTCCCTTAACCATTATATTTACATTAATTGTTAAATATATTAAATAAACAAGCTCTTTGTTATTGTTATAAGCATTGGCCTCTAATCTTACATTTTCCAATTTGTCAACAATAACGATAACAGTGCATATGTATTAGAAAGGTTTTAAGTAATAACTACCTAATTTCACTAATAAAATTACTGTCTCATTAAGATTTTATACAATTTATTATTATTTTGTTCAATTGAACAATTATTTTAATTTTAAATAGTGGGTAGATATTTAAATTAACTCATACCTAGTTCTAAAAAGTGTATATTTTTCTAGGATTATTTACCAAGTAGACAGTATAATAAATACATACTACATACAGTCACAAAATATTAAATTTATATAATGAATAACTATATTCCTACTTAATATCTTTAATATTTTTTTTAGAAATCTATTAAAAAATATGTCTGAAAATACTTAGGTACTTACCTAACAAATATCTATCTATATTTTAACAATAATTCTAGGTATATCAAAAAATACTTATTACATAGTTATAGGTAGTTTATGTATTATATTATAAAATGTTAACATTTGTAAGTACAACATTAAAATGCAAATTAAAATATAGCATATATGTAGCCCATAACCCTTAAAACACAAATAAATATAACCCTGATGATTCAAATGACTTAAACCGAAATATCTGTTTTATTCATAAATCATGTTGAATTATCAGTTTGTACCTATGTATGTTTTTAGAGAAATGTAGTTTTTGATATTGTAAAAAATGAAAAACTGAAGTTGTTGGTTGAAATTATTTACATAAATTTAAAAATTGAAATTGTAAGTTAAACTATAAATATATATATGGTACTTAATTATTGTTTTTTTTTTCAGTCATTCTTTAAATTTCCAATAATTACCAACATTTTTCAATTTTAGGTGAAAAATTTATGTGGTGTATATTTATATATATAGGTAGGTATATCCATACAATAAATTTGTAGCTTACAGCACAACCCATAACTTGAACAAAACAAAGTATTATTAAGAATTTTAAAAATCCATATTAAAATTCTGTTGTGAAAACACTAGTAAAACTAGTATAGTAAAACTATAATTTATATATTAAATCAAGAGGTGGGTATTTTCAATGGCATTTTTTTTAGGTTTATTCTTTTGTGACCCTGCCCTTAAAGTATTAAAGAAAACAACCTTAGGCAAAACAACATCATTATTTAGATTACATTATAAACTTAACTGTATTCTTAATAAGTCTAAAAATAAATTGCATAATTTCATAATACTAGAATATTTAAAAAGTTATTATATTAATTAATTTAATAGGTATTTATATATTTAAACAATTTTTACGTTCAAAATTTAATCACTTAAACATTTTTTTTCTTTTTAGGAAAGAAATGCCACATTATAAATAGAGCATGAACTTTAAATGCCATGGGTGAAGGCAATCAAAGGTACATTGTGCAAGTATTTGTGGGTGCTTTATCACAATGCTATGAAGCACTCAGTGTGGAGGCTAGCAAACAAACTACTTCTGATGAAATTGTAAGCTGTATAGTGGAGCGACTTTCTTTATCAGGAGGTTGTGGAACAAATTATAGTGGTACATTTGAGCTTGCTGAGGTAGTTAGTGATGCTCTTGGACGAGAATGTAAGGAACGCAGGCTTGGCCCTACAGAATGTCCTGTAGCTGTCATGCTTTTATGGCCTCAACCTCGTAGACATACTCAACAAGAAGAATACTATAGGTAATAATGAAATAAAAGTTATTCTAAATAATTAGGTACCTAGTTAAACATATTTTCTCATTGTCAATTTTTTTCAGATTTTATTTAAGAGAAAAACTATCAGATAGTTTATGGGCCGATAATTTCACCATGGACCCACAACTTATACGGGACTATTTCTATAGATTTCTTTATCAGCCTCAAGATCGAGAATACCCAGATCTTTGTCAACTTCCTGATCTCAATGAACAAACACTTTTGGACAATCTAAGAGCTAGATTTTTGGCTGGTCATATCTATACATATGTTGGTTCCATTTTAATTGCAGTTAATCCTTTTAAGGTAATATGTAATAATAATTGATTTTACCTACATGGAAAAAAATATCTCCATGAAAATTAGAAATGTAGATAAAAATATTTTTGGAAAATATATAATAGTAAAAGATATATCTCATAGATGGCCAGTGGTAAGAGCAAAACAGGATGTTTGCCCTCCCTGAATATTTGAAAATATATAAAGTTCAAGTCATATGTTGACAAAGGGGGGTGGGCAGAATCGTGTTGACGTCAGCGGTCTTAAATTCTTGTCCTTCATTTCAGCTTGTTTTATACCTATCTGTATTCTTTTTTATTATTAAATTGAGGGAGGTAACCTGACATAATCAAGTAGGAAGAAGGTCTGCTGCTTGCTTACATTTGCTGACAAGGGAGGATGGTCTTAAAAGGCAAAATATGTAATACTTGGGCACCCCTTAGTAACCATACAGTTATACATATTTTAATTTTGTGGAATATACGCAAATGACAGTTATAAAATATTTAAATAATGTTTTATACTATTAGTATAAACATTATTTAAATTTAGACTTTCATCGACTATTGTTTGAAATAAATAATTCTATCTTTCTCCACTCCTCCAGACGCCTATGAGTATACATATTTTATTAATTATTTATTTAATAACTTATATTTATATGGAATTACAAAATAAATAGATAATCAATTATATTTGTCGGATATAGGTACTCATATTTTTCTACATATTATACAAATATTTTTTCTTACCATAATTTTGAGCAAATATTTTTTCATAGATTTTAATCCTATATAAGAAAAAAATACAATATTAATAATTAGTAATGAGTGTTTGATAAAAAAAAATGACTACGGTTTAAAATAATAAACAAATCAAAAGAAATTAGCTTTAGGTTAAAAATAAAGCATAAACAAATCTGTTTTTGTTTTACACCTAAAGTTAGAAAGATAATAATAATTTCAAATAAATAAATAATAAATTTAAACTTCACTGACAACAAATATATTTGGGGTAGGTATTTAATTTATGCCTGTTATTAAAGTATTGAACTGTAATATACAATATTATACTGATAGCAGTGGCGTATATAGAAAATATTTTTAGGAAGAGTAAAATAATAAATAAATATCATAGAGTCATAGATAGCAAATCAGCAGCTACATGCTAACTATGAGCTTTAGACCCGTAGACTATTTTTAGAAAAAATATGTAGAGAGGTAATCGAAATTGCAGATTCTTATGAAAAGAACTAGCCATGTAACATAATTACATTATGTACTAGGTAGGAAAGAATTCAGCATAGCCCATGCCGATTTTCCACTTTTTTTGTATCTATATAGTATTCAATGAAAATAATTATGATGAAATCAGATTTAACCAAATGGACTTAGTTTGGAAGTTTTGGGCTTTTTAAGTTTACAAATTTACCATATAATATTCATGCAGTGCTCAAACATATTGACCATGTTGGTCGTTTAGTAAAATATTGAATTAAATACTGTTTAAGTGTTTTTTTTTTTTTTTTTTTTTTTTTTGGTAGCACTTTAAACAGGGCTGAAAATAACAAGAAAACAAGAAAATTATAAATAATACACCACTCGTGAAATAACGTGATTATCTAAATTATTGTGTTCTACCATAATATAATATGACGTTATCAATAGGCAGTAGGGAAATATTAAAGACATGAAAATTTGATTTGAAAATAGCATTTAAACTTCAAAAAACGAGGAATCTGTATTATTACGATTTACGAACATAACACATTTCTAAATATTATTGTAATATGGGCATCACTCTTATATACGTCACTGACTGATAAATAATTATAATCTTTCTGTAATTATTTGTGTTATAACTTTTACTTTTAGTCTGCCTGTAAATTAATTAAATATAAATAAATAATTAGATAAGTAATGTATAAAATTTAAAAAATATCATAATATATGTTTGTTTCTCTTGTTAGTTTCATCCAATTTATAATCCAAAATATGTAAAACTTTATCAAAATCGAAGACTTGGTCCAGAGTTGCCTCCTCATATATTTGCCATAGCTGACGCGGCATATCATTGTATGCTTAGAGAAAGACGTAATCAATGTATTGTGATAAGTGGAGAAAGTGGTAGTGGTAAAACAGAATCTACCAATTTTCTTTTACACCACCTTACTGCCCTTAGTCAAAAAGGTAGTCATGGTAGTGGCGTAGAACAAACTATACTTAGTGCTGGTCCAGTATTAGAGGTATGTTTGGTATATTTATATAATAATTTCCTTTAATGCTATTTTATTTGTAAATGGCTACATTATATAATACTTAAAACAATTATATTATTATTCTCTAGGCTTTTGGTAATGCTAAAACAGCACATAATAATAATTCAAGTAGATTTGGTAAATTTATACAAGTTAATTATAAAGAAAATGGAATGGTACATGGGTGAGTACTTTATAATAAAATTATTGTATAATATGCTATTAACTTATAAGTAAATCTATGGTACTTCATGGCTGAGGTTGATATGTCATTTTCCCATTTTTCAGAAAAACTAAATTAAAGTTATTTCAAGAGTTTTTTTTATTAATACTAAAATTCTAAAACGGTTTTAATTGGTATTAACTGTACTTAAAATTAATTTTATTTGATTTTCCTAAAAGTTGAGAAAATGACACATCAACTATTATCATTGTACCACAGAAATAATGTATGTATTTTAAATTATATTTTATGGTTGATAAATTACTTCAAGTTGTGTTTTACATATTTTAAAAATTAATTATTTATTAAAATTTAAAGACCAATAAAAGTCTAATAAATATTAATATATATATATACCTATTTTTTAGAGCGGTTGTTCAAAAATACCTTTTAGAAAAATCTAGAATATGTTCACAAGGACAAAATGAGCGTAATTACCATGTATTTTATTACCTATTAAATGGAGCTAGTGATTCAGAGAAAGAGTCGTTACATTTACATCGTGTAGATTATTACAATTATTTGAATGGGGTATGAACATTTTAAATTAAATTTTTTTTTTTTTTTTTATTAAAATAAAATATATATGTATTTTTAGAGTGGATGTTACACTTTGGGGAATTTGGATGAAAAATATGAATTCTCTAGATTAAAACAGTCTATGGAAATGGTAGGTTTCACACCAGAGAAACAACGCAGATTATTTGCAGTTCTTTCTGCAGTTTTATTATTAGGTAATATTATAGATAAAATACAATTTTAATTAGGTTTTTTTAATATTTTAACCAATTTTGAATTTTAAAGGTAATGTTGATTTTCAACCTCGTAAGTCTGCTTATCATCATGATGAAGCGGTTGCTGTACGTAATCCTGAAATAGTTTTTTTAATATCACAACTTCTAAGAGTAAAGCAGGAAACATTGTTAGCAGCATTAACAGCTAAACGTGCTAAAGCCTCTGGAGAAACATTAGTAATTAACTACAAGTTACCCGAGGTAATTTCATTTTTTTTAAATATTTCTTTAAAATTCAAAAATTGTTTTATACATTATTTTAGGCTATAGCAGCTAGAGATGCAATGGCAAAATGTCTTTATGGAGCTTTATTTGATTGGATTGTGTTACAAGTAAATCACGCTTTACTTTCAAAGAAAGATACTTTAAGAGATCACCAAGGAAACTCAATTGGAGTGTTAGATATATTTGGATTTGAAGACTTTGGTACTTCTAATAGGTAAATTAAAATTTATTGTATAGCCACTATAGATCTGCAAGGATAAAAAATTTTCGGCCCAGTCTGGTCCAACAATTTTTTTCTTAAGATCGGGCCTGTCCGGTTCCAAATAATTATGTAAAAAAAAGCCCGGTCTGGTTCAAGAATTTTTTTCTTAAGCCCGGTTCAGTCCGGTCCAAAAATGTAAAAAAAAAAGCCTGTCCGGCCCGGTCCAAAAATAAAATTTGTTACAAAAAGCCCTTACCTGGCCCGAAACAAATTAAGATGACAACATATTCTTAGGTTAAGGGGTTATGTTTGATTTATCGTTTATACCTATACATTACACACTCGATTATTAAGGGGGTTTTAAGAAAAATTAAAATCCAATAATTTAAAAATATTTAATAATTTAAAATAAGTCATGTATCAGCACCATTTTGTTATTGTTGTATCATTACGATATTTGAAGGGTCCAGTGCAAGAACCAGGTATCCACTTTTTTTCGAAATTCGCTTTTATTCATTATCTGATAAAGGAAAACTTTATCTACAGTTTGGTGCAATAACCAGATAAATCCGTCCATTAGATAGGCTAATATCATACAAAAGGAGATACCTGGTTTTCAGATTTCGGTGCAATAACCAGGT